>APFE030828497.1:0-61424 GCA_000404065.3 Pinus taeda
GAGAGAGTTGTAGCTCTCTGCAGGTTGCAGCCTGCGTACTGGTAAAGGACTGCACAAATACAAGACCATTGTAAAACAAGTTTCTAATTTGAAAGAAGATAGAGACATATTGCAGCAGGTGGTTTTCACCCACATTGGGTTTCCACCTTATATCTGGTGTTCTTTGATGTGACTGTCTGTTTTTTCTTGTTCATGCTCATTATTTTATGGTATTGATATGCAAAAATAATTCAAAGTATAAATAAGGAAGATTTGTTAAAAGGAATAGATAATACTGATTCACCCCCCCTCTCAGTATTATTTTCAACAAGGAGCCCTCAGTTTATGGACATTTATGATTGGGGTTGTAGTGCCAAAAAATGTCTATAATAGTTGCCCCATAAAGCATGAGGTCAATAATCTTTTGATGTCGGGTGAAATGCTTTACCATGAGGATCCAAAGTTTTTTCGAGCTGGGAGGCAACCTGTAATAAGATACAATACAATACATTACCTTGACAACATTTTTCATGATCTAGCTGAGGCGAGCATTCCCATGCTCAGCTTTATAAATTCATTTTTATGTACATAGGATAGACAATCATCTGTGTAGCAGACTGATGATTCAGATTCATCATCCTTTGATTTGGGTGATCATCTGTTCGGAAATTATGTACATTTGATGTCTTTATATTCCTGAATATATTGCAGCCAAGATGGATGAAACTAGATCCGGGGTCTTCAAAACTCGTTCTATCTTCACTCGGAGTACAATTTGATCCATGTGAAAAATGTTCTGGATTCGAACATGGAAAGACATCGCCTGATTACTAGCCAATGATGTAAGCTGTTAACAGGCGCGAGAGGAATCACCAATAATGACAATGACCCTCAAGGTAGTACATTACAATTCATGTGGTGTGAAAAAGGACTTGGCGTCGAACACCACGTAAAATCTCTCGGTCAAAGGCCATTAATGTAAACCTATCACCAAAAGTGAGAAACTTGCTATTGAGGCATGCAAGCTTCAAAGTACTAAAGGGTTGTTCCTAGGTCGACTTCTTGGATAATGAGCTGATATCGAAAAGAAGTGACCCGTCATGGGAGGGCCTTAATGAATCCCACATCTACAAAACGGAACGAAGCAAATGATTTTGGAGGTGAAAACAATCTGATGATAGAGTGTTCAGGGTGGCGGTCATGGAAAGAATGGAGCGTGAATGTATTACAATGGGTGAGACACAGGCGAATTTTCTGAATGACTTATCTTGGACATATCAGCGACACTGACGATGGATTGGTAGCCTTGACCCCAAAGATGGATGGTGTGATGGTCTAATGGTGATACGACCAGTGAACAAAACAACCCAACCCAGCTTGGATGCGGAAGGAAAGTGTCATGTTCAAGGGCGACTTGCTAGCAATAAAAAATTTCAAGTTTTCTTCCAAATTTTCCACAGTCATTGCTGACCAGTATCTCTTTATTTGTGTCAAGATTGAGGAGGATAACAAATGTTTGTTCAATAATCAGCCCTTCGGGGGAGCCTGTCGCTATATTTTAGCGAGCCTAGCGAAAGTGAAACTCGTTCTCGTCCATTTGGACGAGTTTTTCACTATTTGGTTTTAACAAGTTTAACGACAAAGATAACTCGGTCCTTTTCAATTTTAGAGAGTCTGAGAGGGACAGAAAGGAGACACCAAAGATTCTTTTTCGTCATATAATCCCTTAAGTCTGAAAAATCATAAAATAATATGAAAGGGATGAATTTTCGATATCTTTAACGAGCCGAACAAGACAAGCGCTCGATCTTTTTGTGTAATAATCCCTCAAGTCCAAAAAGATTAAAATCTAGAGGAGGGATAGCACTTCCGATGACTTTAACGAGTCGGAGAGGCTAATCGCTCGATAATATTTTCATATTTTACGAGTCAGTTGAAAAGAGCTTAAAGGAGACTCGTTTTTCGATGAACGAGCGATGATTTCGGGTAGCAGCTGATTCCAGGTAAGGTTTGGAATTTTCCAATCATGACAGTGTCACAAGGATGGCTAATAGAATCACTCTTCGCAGATGTTCCTTGAAAGGGTAAACAATCAAATGGAGGTGATGATCGGCCTTAAAAAACATGAGTGGAGTGGATGGGTGAGAACACGACCAAGGCTCAAAAAAGCTGACCTTATGGGCATTCACAATGCGTTATTACCGATTCATTTTTTAATGAGCTTAAACCTCCTGTGGGGAACATTTCTCATTTGCTTATGTTTATTTTTTTAACGAAGCTTGAATTCCACATTAAACGGCTCGTGGCGCGGTTTATTTTTAAACGAGCTTGGAAAAACCCTTGCATACATGCTCGGCCAGTTCTAATAATAGGGATTGTCTCATCAAGATTTGCCATTTTTTTATGGGGCTTGCCCTTTGTAAGCTTTCACTGGATCCTTTCTTTATGCAAGCTAGGAAACGACCAGCCTTACGGGTTTAAAGGGTTAGAGGTCCTACAAATTTAAAAAATAAATGGTCGCTCTTCGCTTGCATGCGGAAAGGTTTGCATGCCCCCAGGTATAGCGAAACATTCCCAGGTTACCATGAAATTTCCATCCGCGTTGCAGACAAAATGCTTTCTTGGTGATGTCTACTGAAATAGACAAAGGTGAGTGGTGCAGACGCCTCCACTCACATAACTTTAACGAAGGTAGCTTATTTCAGCCTAATCCCATTTTCCTGTGAGGACGGGTGTGTCATACTAGTCATATATCCTCCACAGAAACCTACTCTATACCCAAGGTTTTCCTACTGGAACAGACCAGGGTGCATGCCCCCTGGGTTTCCATCACATCCTCTTGAATCACTCGTGCTCATCAGGTGGAAGGACTAGAGATCAACGAGACATTCCTTCCGTGAAAAGACCATTTAGGGATGGCATTTGACTATTTGCTATGTGTGAACCGAGGAATGGCATTTGGTCTATGAGCTTGACCATTCTGCCTTCATGCGGAAAACACATTACTCTAAAGAGTGAGGAGACGACGGCTCCCATGCAATAAATATAGTTGCGTCCAAGGAGTAGATTATAATCCAAGGGTCCTTGAACTATCATCATGTTCATGTGAATGGTTTTCCTTCTCAAAGTGATGGGCACATTTGGAAGGATCCCTAATGGTCGACTAGTTCCTTTGTCAAAGCCTGTCAGATTTCTCATTTCAGGCAAAAGTGATGGCGAACCAAGCGCTTTCCAAGTAGTTGAGGAAAGGATGCTCACCGAAGCCCCTCCATCGATCATGGTACCAGCCATGACCATTCTATAAGCTTGTACAATGATTCAGAATGGTACACTAGTTGGTAAATGGTGTTTTCCTAGTATATTCCAGTCGAAGGAAACGACTAGGTTGCTTGGAGGTGGGACCAAATAGACGGCCAGATATGACTCTGATGAACTTCCTTCCTGTGATAAAGGTATGGGTAGACTGCCCCCAAGTTCATCAGAGTCTATGTTTATGAAAGGAATATGAACAGTGTCATTCTCTTTCTCTTCAGTGACGGTATCATTTGAAGATGAACACTCTGAAGGCAAAACTGGGTCAATTGCCTCCTCAACCTTTTGAATTTAATCTAGTATGGATTCAGAGAGTTCATTTTCAATGATAGATGCTTCGGCCGACCACAATGGCGGGGTAGCCATATTTTTAACCAGTGGTGGACTTGGTAAGAGTTTTTTATATCCAGGAGGGAGCTAAAGCAGGACGGTCATCCAAACCTCTTTTAGCTTCGTCAAGGAAGGGACAACGGTGGACGTCGTGATTGCCTTCACACAATTTACAAGGAAATCTGGGATTCCTTTTCTGTCCAGATACTTCACTTTCACTGGTTGATGGTGCGCATTCAACATGATTATTAGAGGTTGACGACACCGGATTGTGAAAACGAGGAGACTAGTCCCTTAAGATCCGTGGGATGCAAGGAAAATATCGGTGATAGTGGTCTCCATTACAAATGACACATGGAGATTTAGGTTTAGATGGTGCGGGGTGAGGATTTTCGCTAGATGACACCTGGTTGCCCCCTTTCAATTTTGGTTCCTTCTTCTTCTTTTCTTTTTTGTCTTCCTACTTCTTCTTCTTCTCAGTTACTTGATCTTTAGCTTTACCAGCTTTATCAAGTGAAGAGGAAGGAGGAGAGGTAGAATCAGATGAAGTAGAAGGTTGGGGGAAACTCTAGTATCATCTAGTTGCTGACTTGATTATTCAGGTATTACGGTATTCTGAATGACAAAGGTAGAGAAGAGCCAAATGGGCAAAGCAATTGTCAACCCTGGAAGTGACAATGTGGCCATATGGGGTGCACCAACATCTCCCCAAGAGGAGAAAGGACTAGGATTTCTTCCAAGGGGAAATCCTTGGTTGGTAGACTCCATTTTTCTCAACCTAAAGACCAACGAGGGAATTTGTGATGTTATTCCGATTAAAATAAATTTTAGATGATTTGACACAACTTGTTTTTTCAATTTTAAAGAGTCGAGAAAAAACAAAAGATGACTCTAGTCGCCTTCGATTTTTAATGATCCTGAAGTGACAACTGCTCAGATGGACCTTTTCTTTTAAGGAGTATGAAAAGGAGCAAAATGGACTACTCTGGAAATCTAGGCAGAGGGGATTAACAAACCAATCGCAAAACTGTAGAACACTTTTTACGGTACGACAGTCAATCTTCCCGAATGTTGTGTTCAGTGCATTGTGATCGATAGGGAGGCAGACACAGCTTCCTAAGGATAAAGGATGCAACCTATTGTGGTCTCCCAATATATACTTGACGGTATGTGGGAGAAAAAGTTTGTCTATCACTTGTTGTCCCACAGTGGAGGAATCACCCAAGCAACAATGAAAACAACATTTACCAGGCTTTACGACGTTGGAATACGTCTCTAACCTAGACCTCTAGATGTTGTGCATTAGGTTCCAAAGCATTCTTAGATTCATTAAATTTATTTTAAGTTGATCTTGATTAAAAATTTGTCTTTCAGGTTCAACTCATGATGTGTATACAATTCCTAAAATGCAGTCTATGATGATAAAAAAATGTTTAATCTTCTTTTGGCAATGAAAATCCTAGCTACTAAGGAAAGAAAGTTGAGAGTCTTTCAACAAAGAGCACAGAGCACACACTAAATGCATTGTCCTAAATCAAACCAAGTAGTCTAAAGGAAAATGCACATGCATGTATTTGTTTTCAGCCTTCTTAATGTATGAATGATGATAAGAAAGCTAAGTGCAAATATGAATTATTTTCAAAGCGACAGTACTCAACAAATTTATTTTCAAAATGAAGTGAAGGTAAGGGAGACACTTTGCGATTTCGAAATGAAAATTGCTTTTCAACACTTTAAAAACTACTAATTCAAATCATATACAAGAGTAACTATATAATCGACTATCAAGAATAATGGGATTCTCTTCTAAAACTAAAAATGACACTTACAACACTTTCAGATTTAAGAAAAACGACAGTTCGACTATGCTACTTCTTTGCAAAAGAGAACTGAAAATGGCACACAATACATAAAAACACTTACAGTTCTTTGCACAATAGAGGCAGAATGATGTAAGAGAAGGGGGTTTCATAGAGATATACTGAGCACAGACAAAAAAACTCCTAAATAGAACTGAAAATAGTGAAGGAAAAAACAAAGTTTGAAGGTAAATTTAACCTTCCCTGACCATCGCACCTGTCACATAGGGAATTCAGTATGCAGCACACCTACTGCACATGGGAAGTGTGATGCATACAGACTGCCTTGAAGGCAGGGTGCGATGGTACCAGTGTGAGACTTTAAAATATTTTTTGCTCACAATTTGTAATTCAATTCAGGGATTTAGGCCAAGTAAGTGATGTTCAGTATATGTAAATCACAGGTGTTGATCTAAGGAGGTTACTAGAGCCACCACTTAGGGCAATTAGAACGTTTGCAGATCTATTGTTTAATTCATAAACAAAACCTAGAGATAGACTGAAGCAGCATTGATCTACTTTGCATTTGTATAGCAAATGTAGTTCGAAGGCTAGCTGGCCTGACTTCAGGCCCCGTCTGTAAGTTTATAAAATAAACAAAGATAGGCTAACAAACAATCTATTCGCTCCTCAGTGGAGTCGCCATTTTGTTATCGGGAATAGTGTCCACTTGGAGGTGCTATTCCCACTAAGACTGGTAGCTATCTTAGAAACAAATAAGTAAAGTCTACTTTCGCTTTCCTTTATGAAAATAGATAAGAGTGGAACAAAGGACACCAACCTTAGTCTTGCGCTTGGTTTCCTTGTTTGATTCCTCTCCTTCCTGATAGGCCTTTGCCACTTCTTCTTCATCTGCCTAGCCTCAAAGAGCACCTGTGGAATCAAAGCAACATACTACTATTGAAGAACAAAGATCTATACTCATAAATAACACAGTACCAGATATGTGTTAACCATACAAATGAATATATAATAACACATACAAGAATATGGAGGAAAAATTGAATAACTTTATTAAGATCAACAATAGCAAGAGGATTACAACCATATGTTCTGACCCAGCATCATCCTCCATGAAGAAATCCCTTCTTCACCTCAAGTAAAGCTTAGACCACCCAACGCTATGAAGTTACACCAGAAAACCAACAACGCTTCTCTACAATATACAAGATTCCAGCCTCTGGATCTCTGTGATGAGGGATCCATATATAGATGATTGTAGGGGGGTTAGTCATCTTCTGGGGTCTTGATTAGTGTCCTCTCTCTGATAGTTCTTGATTCCACTTCGAGAATGATGATCTCTTACTCATCCATGGTCAAAAAAAGAGAGGCAAGTGTCAGAGGGGAAGCGTCTTGAAGATTCCATGATCTTCCACCTCGCAAATTTTCCCTATCATTTATCCCTGCATTGCACCCTTTGCACTGGGTATTTAGTATGGTCCATTTTTTACCATTTGTGATCAGTTTTTAGTGGAGAACTTCTAGGAGACAATGTAATCAGCTGACCTTGTTCCTTTAGGTAGTGAAACAACACTTTTAGGGACTTAGGAGCCCTCAGTTTATGGAAATTTATGATTGGGGTTGTAGTGCTCAAAAATGTCTATAACACAAATATGACCGTCAAATTCCACTACAAAAAAGGATGGCTCAGAGAGAAATCGGAAAGCTAAGAAGCATGGTCTTTAAGGCTAATGAAGGGTGGTATAACGAACCCCATCCAAGCCACGTCTTGAGAGCCTAGTGGAATCACTCTCAACAATCCAATACCACTTACCATTTGTATGCCTCGTGATCATTAGGAAACCGCTCAAAGCCTGGTTTTCCAATCCGAAAGAGGAGAGCAGTGGAAATTCCTCATGGGAGTGATCCAGCCTTTCATCCCGCTAAAGCTGACCATGGAGCTCGTAGCTGAAACTTTCAGTAACTATAAATAAAACCTTGTGTCACCATTTGAGAAAAAAAGGAGACAAGTTCCCTTACACCAAAGGAAGTTGTCACTGTTCAGAGTTTTCCCTTTTTCAAGGTGTCGATCACAGTACTGTGTATGAACTGGCATAAAAAGCTTTATTCTGTGCCTGACCCCCGTGCCCAATATTCAAAAATTTCTTTGTCCTCTATGGCTTGTTCATTGCAGAGAGTTTTTAACCTACTTGGAGGCATCTCCTACCACTTCATCTCAATCCTACATTCTGAATTAGTCACTCCTTGGTTGGCTAGTAAATCTGCAAGTTTATTGGCTTTCCTCTGAACATGATGTAAGCTAATAGTTTGAAGACTCAGTAGATGTTTTTGGATTCTCTGGTACACTTGTACTAGTCTCCAATGCTTTGAGACCCTTTTTGGCGCTATTTCGTAACTGATTTTCTTAACTGCATTTATAGAAATCTCTGAGTCTACTTCAATAATGACATTTCAGCTATGATTTAGTTTAAGAAGCTCTAGACATTGTTCCAAAGCCATTAATTCAGCCATGTTGTTGGTTGCTTTACCTAAATGATAGTGGAAAGTAAAAATTATTTTTCCTTCTTCATCTCTTAACACACCTCCATAACCTACTGCCCCCGGGTTGCTTTTTGAAGCCCCATGAATATTGTCTTTCAGATAACCTTTCTGTGGAGGATTCCAGAACTCCTTTTCCATTTCCAACACTCTTTGTTTTCTGCTAAGCCCATGGTGAATGATCTCTTGCATTCCCAAATGCTTGAGAGATCTTAATTCAAGTGCAGTGGGAGCATTCTTGGGATGACTGTGCACAATGGTGGAAACTGTCTCCTTAATCTGCTTTAAGATCAGACCCATCAGGTGAAGACGAGTAGTTTTTTCATCCTTGAAAATTATTTTATTCCTTTCCTTCCAAACATTCTAAATAATGAAGCTTGGCGTAAAGGTCCAGGCCAAATTAAGGATCTCATACTCTGAATTGTTTTTTCTCCACTTATTCATGGTGTTAATAATACTACCTTTGTCTCTATCTATCTGTTGAAAAATGGTGTTAAAATAATCCCACAACCAAGTGGTATAGGTGCAACTGTTGAGAATATGCTCCATTGTCTCCTATTGAGCTTCACATAACTGCCATCTAGAAGGCCCCATAACCCCCCTCTTCTGAATGTTTTCCCAAGTTAAAATTTCCTTGTGATGAAATAACCTCATAAAAATCTTGATCTTCATCCACCCTTGGTGGCTCCAAAGTTTTTGCCAGGACTTTGCCAAAACGCAAGGATCTAGGTTAAGGATTATTCCTTTTTATTCCTTGATATTAAATATACCTTCTTTGTTTTGGCCACAACTTAACTAATCCTACCCATCTGTTACGAAGATCTTCCTCTATTTTAATATGCTCATGAGTTATTCTATTTTTTCTTTTATGGGGTTGTCCCCTCTACAGTCTATTTTCCTCCAGTTTCTCCACTTTTCACTGTCATGAGGAAGATTCCATAAATCTCTAACTTTTATTAGTCCTTGGGAATCGGTTTCCTGCTTGAGGCTCATAAAGTCCTCTCTTAACAACATTGGTTCTTGTTGCCATTTATCTTCCCAGAAGAGAGCTTGGTCTCCTACTCTGATTTCCCAAAAGTTGTTGTTTTGTACTAGGCTTCTATTTTCCCAAGCTTTATTCCAGATGTGAGAGCCTTTGATGTTTCCTGACATTCTTATAAGATCACTTGTTTTCCAGGAGCTTGCATATTTTTCTTTCCAGGTTTTAGCCCATTGAGCCCCTAGTTCTTTAACCCATATCCACCAAAGCTTGGCTCCTAAAACATTACTCAGAATCTCTCGATCATCTAAGACTACGCCTCCATGACTTTTGGGTTTACAGATTTTATTCCAAGAAACTAGGGTCCATTTCTTCCTAGTTTCCTCCTTGCCCCAAAGAAAGTCTCTCTAAATATTCTTGAATTGTTGTAAGACCCCTTTAGGAGCTAGTAGGGTTGATAAAAAGAAAATAGGGATCAATTACAGAAATGCCATTGTCAGAATCAACCTGACAGCAAGGTTCAACGATCTGAAAGCCCATTTTTTGATCTTGTCTTGCATCTTGTTGAGCACCAGTTCCCATATACTTTTGTGCAATCGTTTAGATGTAAGGGGAATTCCAAAATACTTTGAAGGGAGGAAATCCCTTTGGAAGCCTGAAATTTTGGAGATGTTCCTCTGAATAGCAATGCTAGTGTTTAAGAAGAATTTTTTTTATTTAGAGAGATTGACTTCCATACCTGAAGCCAAGGCAAAGTCATTTAGGATTTGTTTGTATGTTGAAGCTTCTTTGACTGTAAGGATACCCTGTAGCATGGTGTCATCGATGAGTCAAAGCTTGATCGTTCTCTGTTAATTGGAGGTCGTTGATCTTTCCTAAGATTTTAGTGTTTTTAATGGATCGGCCCAATCCTTCCATTATGAGGATAAAGAGAAAGGGAGAAAGTGGGTCTCCCTACCTGAGGCCTTTGGAAGGAGTAAATATCTCTAAGGGTGAGCCATTCACCAAAATTAAAAGGTTGGGTGAAGTAACCATAGCCATAACCCATCTGATCCAGTCATGATCAAAACCAAAAGTAGAAAGGACCTTTTTGATGTAAATATAGTTCACCTTGTCATACACTTTTACAATGTCTAATTGCATGATCATATCGGCCTGCCTTTTGCTAGTGAGTGAATTAACTACCTCGTGGGCTTGAATAATGTTGTCTAGGATTTTCCTTCCATCAACATAACAAGACTATTCCACTGAAATCAAAGAAGGAAGAAGAGGTTTAAGTCTGCTGGCCAAAGTCTTGGAAATAATTTTGTAAACCACATTGCATAAAGCTATGGATCTGAACTTATTAGGAGTTAGGCCTGAGTCCTGTTTGGGGATTAGGGAGATGAAGGAGGTGTTGTGGGCTTTCAGAATGGATCTGCTTCTTCTGGAGTCCTCTACAACATCCAAAATATCATGTTTGAGAACATTCCAGTAGGCTTTGAGAAAGTCTATATTAAAACCATTTGGACCTAGAGCTTTGCCATTCTGCATATTCTTAATAACTACACTGACTTCTGCTTCGGTTACTAGTTTATTCAGGTTAAAATTATTTTCTCTAGACACCATCCTGGGGATATTTTTTATAATTTCCTTGATGTGTTGATCTCTGTCTAGATTATTTTCTTTTGTGATGCCTCTGAAATGTTGAAAGATCACATCTTTAATATTCTTGTGAGAGGTCTAAAGCTCCCCAACTTCATTCAATATTGTAGAAATTATATTGTGCATTCTATTGGCTATGGTGGATTTGTGGAAAAATCTAGTATTTCATTCGCCTTCTTTGAGCCATTGAACTCTATAATTTTGTTTCTAAAATATTTCCTCTTGTTTGCATAAATTCTCCCATTCTTGGTTGTGTTTTTCAGCTTTCTCACTTTTGATTTTATCAAAACCATCTATGATCATTGCTTGGTGTAGTTCTTGAATTTTGACTTCCACTGATTTTTTGTTTACAAAAATGTTACCAAAATCCTTCTTGTTCCATTCTTTGAGTTTGAATTTTATGTGCTTTAGTCTTTTATGAAGGAGGAACATTTTGGTGCCCTGAAACTAGAGATCTCAGACCACCATTTTTCAATGTTGTTGATGAAATTTGGGTGGGAGAGCTCGATATTCTCAAATTTAAAGGGTCTATTCCTAGGAGCATCAATCCCCTTGATTTCTAATTGAATCAGCGAGTGATCAGAGCCTCCAAATGGGAGAACACTTGCAGATATTTCTTTATTTGTGAGCATCAACTTCTCGAAGATCCAAAATCTGTCTAACTTGGAGGCAACCTGGGCATTACCTCCTCTTTTGTTATTCCAAGTAAAAAGGTCGTTATGCATTTCAAAGCCAACCATTTTCATGTCTTCTGTGAAAGAATGGAACACTACTGAATCTTTACTTAGGATTCTGGTACCTCCTTTTTTTTCCGAAAGAGATTTAATCATGTTAAAGTCTCCTCCAATGACCCAAGGGATTTCTTCATGTCTGCTTCTGAGATCTACCAGGGATTCCAGAAACCTAAGTTTCTCATCTATTCTTTAGGGACCATAAACATTCATAACTAGGAAGGTATCAGATATACCCATGGGTTGAATGATAGCTGATAAATAATTTCTCGATGACTCTGCATCTAGTATGTTGACATTTTGGGGGTTCCAAAGCGTGATAATGCCTCCAGTTGTGTTCTCTTCTTTGACTTCTAGAAACTCAAATTTACTAAGCCATTTTCTATGGATTTGTTTTATTTTCTGAATGAAGCATTTTGTTTCTTGAATGAAGATTATGTTCGGCATTTCTAGTTTCATTCTGTTACTTAGCATTCTTTGTTTTCTTTTACTAACTAGACCTCTGATATTCCAAGATATGAACTTCATAATTAAATATTTGTAAAGACTGGTTAGATCTTTCATCTTACCTGAATCTATCATTAGCATTCCACACTCCATCAAGAGCTCATTTTCCTTTTTTCTGCCTCTCTTCTTTCCTGGATTTCTAGTAGCTAATCCTGGAGCTAATTTCATTGTTTTGACCCCTTTGTGCTCCTATTTTTGGATGTTTTTACCTTTCCCCAACCCTCGTTCCTGAGTTTTCCATAAAACAAAAAAATTGTTGTATTCTGTTGCACTCTTCTTGAGGCAGAGAATCTATTCCTCCTTTGGTTCCCTACATCGGAAATCCTTCCAGATCCAAGTTTTCCTTGTCTAGAATTTCTTGTAGTTCATGATCTTCCGGATCTGTTTCACTTTGGGTCATTTCCTAGTCCATATCCATTTATGTTTCACTTCGCATGGCCTCTTTTTGAGAATCAATATCCGGAGATTGATTTTTGTCCTCTTTTTTTTCTTTTTCTTTAGCATCTTCCTCCTAATAATGTTTCTCTCTTGTGATTTCTTCATTCTCTTCTAGCACTTGAAACTTATTCTGACTACCCTGCTGCCCCTCTGTATGTTTTTTCTTTGACCCCTTTTTTGCTTCCCTTCCTCTACTAGCCACTTTCTAAAAGCTTCCAGTGTCCTTCATTGTATTAAGTTTTTCTTTGTTATCTTCTTTACTGAGAGGGCAGTCTCTTAACAAATGCCCATGGAATCTTCAACATCTGAAAGGGATATGCTCGTAGTCTACTCTCTGCACACACTCCTCATCAAAAACTTCTAGGATAACTTCATTCGGAAGTGCTACTGATAGATCCATTTCCACACATATCCTTGATAAGGAGGTATATTTTCCCCTTCTTGTGGGTTCAAAATCTTTGACAAAGCATCGTATTTTATTGCCAATGGTAGCCAACGATTCAATTTGCGATTAATCAAGAGGTAGAGAGTAGAGCCTTACCCACTCAGGAATTGAAGAGAAAGTCTCCCTCTCTGGGACAAAGTTCATTCTCCAAGGTCTCATATAGAGACCCACTGCAACAAAAAAATAGGGTCCTCCTTCAAATATTATGTCTTTATCTTTGATGTTAGAGAACACCACTGTGAAAAATCCTTTTGACCCAAGATGTAGGTCAATGCTTCCTTTAGGTTTCCAATGATACTTGATCCACGTCTGTAAAGCCTTTTCAGTGGGCCATAGTCCCATGATTTTATAGATAATGGCGACGGTCCCCATGTGTTCCCTATGCTCCTGTAGAGTAGGATCATTTAATATTACTTGAGGAGTGATTTCTACTTTTGGTTTGCAAGGCCCTTTTTTTCTTTTGTCTCTTGAACCCAAAATTTTGTCTTCTTCCTCTTTGTCCTTTGTGCTACTGTTTTCTTTTCTTTTGGTCCCATCTGTTTCCTTTTCATTATCCCTATTCCTATCATTCATATTGCCTTTACTATTTCCAATTGGTGATTTACTTCTACTGGCCACAACGTCTTTGTAGGAGGGAGTCGAGCTCCCTCCACTACCACTCTCGATTAGAGTTGAACTCTGCCTGCGTCGGTAACCCTAGTCACTTCGGCTCTCCTGCGTCCCGGTGATCATTCCAGATCTCATTAGCAAGTCATGTATGAACCTGAATCTATATCTAATAGATGGGGCACAAGAATTTTATTAGGTTAAATGGCATCCCTGTCGAGGTTGTACATGCATACTAGAAGAAAGGCCATCTCTATGGTATTAAAGTTAAATTTACACTATTATTTACTTTGTTCTTTTTGTCTTTCCCTCAACTCATTGCCATATCTCTTTGAGAATGGATTTAAGATCCTTTTGGTAATGTGAATTGGAGTTATATATTTCAAAAAGAAAAAGGGTTTCAAGAATGTGGGACCCTTAGTGTAGGTGATTCACATTTCCTGAACAAGAGGAGCTTCAACTATACGCTTGGATAATGGTAAGATGGTCACCTTGGGAAGGTATCATTTTGTAAGATTTATTTTTCCTATTTCCATCCATTTTAATGCCTTGGATTTCAAATAATGTCACTTATATTTATAATAATGAGGCTATTGAAAGTGAATACCAAATTATTTGGACTACTCTTGAGGTGCTTTGTGGAAATTTTTATGGTCACTTATTTTATGATGACACTATTCTTGCTGTAACAACATTGTTAGGATTCCTTTATTCGCCGTAAAATTAGTTATTCTTTTGAAATGATAAAGGCCAATTTTGAAATCAATGCATCTCTAGTCACAGGTTTGTCTTACCTTATTGATGCAAAGGAAGTCAGTGTCATATGATACTTTCCTACATGCTCTTACTCAGCTAGCCCTATAGTTTAAGTCAATGCAACATGATCTAATAGAGAAACCCTAGCCATACAATTTTGATAAACTCTGGTCTCCGTTAGAGGTTTTTCTTACATGAGGACATGAAAGATCATCAACATGGGGAGATTTAAAGCCCCATAATAATTGTATGCATTTCATCCTTTTTACCATAAGACACCTCACTTATTCCATTTTTTTACAAGTTTATGAACCTTTATCCTACACTTATACATTGTTTTCATGCAATAGTGAAGATTTACATTTGGTTTTCATTTTATACCTTCGTTTAATGTTCATTAAATTTTGTTAATGCAGGTCCTGCACTCCATAGAGATCATGCCCTGGAATGGGAGTATATGGGGACTTTAACATAATTATATCATTCCATAATTTTGCACTAATTATTTGAATTCAAACACTATCTCATGTTATTTATATTTAAAATACCAATACTTAAAGAAATCGAAGTGCTCATTTGGATTAACATGCCTAACCCTTTGGAAATTAAATTCCTTTTCCGATGCAGAAACAATTTGGTTTATGAAATTTGTATTGGGCTTCTCTAAACCTATGATACACACCAGATTTCTTTTCGAAAAAGAATCATCCAATTATTAAATTGTAACCACTTAGGTGAATATCAATGAAATAATGTTTTATGCATGTCAAGTTAAAAAAATTATGTTACTCTTTGGTTTATGAGAGTGAACTTTCTTAATAGTGATGAATTGGTATATAACCGAAGTATTTTGATGAGGATGGCTTGATGAGAATTCAAGTTGAAGAGGGAGAATCTAGTCATTTAACATAATCTTTTAGCTTTTATTATTCCCTCAAGGTCATGGCTTGTGGCAACTAATCACTTCCAGAATTTATAAATTATTGAGTTCGTTCAATTGGTTGTATGAAAATTTGAAGAAAGAACTCAATCTGAACAAAGCCATTTCCTTATGATTACAAATTGGGTTGACTTGTGCCTTAGAGTAGACTTAAAGCCTAATTTTTATTTCTTATTTGATATCACATAGAATTAATGGGCAATAAGATTGATTCCAGATCTTGGATTTATATTCAATATTATGTGTTGATAGTCCTTTTAATCAATTTTAATGAGATAGAGTCTAGATTCCCAGAAATTAGGGTTTTCTCTTCAACTGCCATTAGCTAGGTTTTTCTCTTTGGTTGTTAACAATTAGAGTTTCCTCTTTAATTCACAATAATTAGAGTTTACTCTCCATTTACAATTTTATTTCTAGTTAATGAGTAGTTATGGTTTGTATTTGTCTTTCAATTATCAATTAGGGTTTGATTTCTATTGCTAGTAACTACAGGATGAACGTTTGCAATAGCTAGGGTTTTACTTCTAAAGATTTTTTTTAGTGTAGGATTAGAGCAAAGATTGACTAAGTGCATGAACTCAAAGTATGAGTAGGTATTATAGGGTTTTGTTTTGCAAGTTGTTGGAGTCCTTCTCTGGCATTTATAGTGTTGTTCCTTGAAGTTCACGATCCCTTGAATTGACATTAAATGTAGGTCCATCAACATACATTATATTACCTCCAAAACACATATTCCTGCACTAATTGATCTTTTTTGCTCTTAATGTTCTTTGCTTCTTCTGTTCTATTTGGACCTCCCACTCTATTTCCCTATAATTTATTATTTGAGTAATGTCTATCTCTGTTACCATATGACACTATGGTAACCAGTGCGTCACTAGATTTCTCTTTGTCTAGATATACATAACATGTAGGGTGGATTTAAATCACACAATCCCTTTAGATTCCTCTACAACCTTTGATGCTATGCATGACATGCTATGTATGATATTCTTTACCACATCATTGAACACATAAGAGGTTATATTATTATCCATCTACCTATTTTGATCCACAATATGCCATAATGAGGCAAACCAAGGCACCCAGAATGCCTTGTGTGCCATATCTAGGAACTACGTGCCTTATGGTTCGCTCCATACAATGCGTGCAATTAATATTAGGGACCATGTATAGTGGAAATCCACATTATTGTCCTCTTCTTTGCAAGAATCTATCAACAATTGATTCAACAAAAAAGTGACCTATTTCATTTGGACCCTCATTATGCACCTTGTCGTAGCCACTATTACTCCTACTCGCATAGGATCCTTGAAAAGTTTACATAGTGATTTACATGCCATAACCTATGATGTAATATTGAACAAGTATTCATTTATTCTTGGAATGTAAATTTTGTGCACACCTCAATGTGCGGCATACTTCTACTTGAATTCCTCCACGAATATTTTTTCTCTACTTATATCTCTGAAGTAATGTTCTGGGTCTTCTTTGGTTATAGGAAGCCCTACAAATTTAACAATAACATTGGTGTCTATGACACCAACTGATATAACCATTAGAACCCTCCATGTACACAACTCAATAGATATTTTAAACATATATTGATTTTTGCACTTTTTCCAAAATGGGAAATTTCTAATAAATTAAGTATACTTAACTACATCAAACCACATGCACATTCTTGTTCCACTAATGTGAATACTAGATCAGCTAGGTTGCTAAAATGTTATAAGTATTTTTTTGGTGTGAGATTCAAGAATTTCTTTGCATCGAAAAGATCATGGTATGAGTGTTTTGGGATAAATTCCCCTAGGGTCTTGGGTTGATACCTTAGCAGATCAGACGTTATTTACAAAGAAAAACAAGCATTCCACATAGCCACAATGCTAATATAAACAAACTACATGAAGAGAGGTGCACCTTGGGGTCCTTCGTTTGGGAAGATTCAGCCAGGGTCCAAACCCTCTTAGAGTTCCTTTTAGTCCTTCAACCTGCAAAACAATCAATTCCAAAAAGAACAATGATATATTGACCAAGCATTATAAAGAAATCATCTTCATAGCATATTGAAAGGTAGTTAGTTATACAATCAAAACAACCATTCATATGTGAATCATAACATTGATATCATAAACATGAAGAAGATTTATACCAGGAACAAGACAAGTTTTTCTTTTATTATAGATAACTAAAGTACAGAAAGGAATGATTTCACCTGATTCGTCCTTTCACAGGCTCCAAGTGGAATTGTCCTCCGGATTCGTCTAGTCTCAAGCCTTGAACAAACTCCTTCCATGACTTACTCCAAGATATCTCATGTAGTGGAAAGACCTCATAACTCAAGGAGACAGGGGTTTCCTGTAATGGCGGAAGTGCTGGAAGCACAGGGATCTTCAGACCTGGATAGGGATAATCTCCGTAGAGTTATTTTTCTCTCTATTTTCTCCTCCTTAGGCTTTCCTATTGAAGCCTTTTTATACTTCTCCCAAAGTATTTTTTTAGTTGGGAATTCATTGGGAATAGTTGGGCCACGAGTACTAATATGTAGTCAACATGTAAAACCCATGATCTTTGCCCGAAATTAAGGAGATTTAATTTTTTTAAGTTTTTTAAGACATATACATGGGTTGGGTATAAACATACCCACATACACAAGCATTTAGCTTAGGGAAATGTCTCGTATATTGAATAAAACACTGTTTTTTAAGTATTTGGACCAGGTTTAAAAGGAGGGGTTTCCCTAGGCCATGAGTGCAGCATCACAAACGTCAAGAGTGAGATTTGGAGCTATAATATATGCCCCCTAATATATGAGGTTAGAAGGGGTGCATGATGGTCGTAATGTATTAAGTAAGTACATTGAAAGGAAACCTATCAAAAACTGAGAATGACTTCACCAGAGTTCAGCCTGCCAAGCCACAAAAGGATATCAGAGAGAAACACTATCTGAGGTGGGCATACCCATCCTCAGAGAAAGTAAGCATCTCCACATATCAAGTACAAGTGGATCCACTAAGTATACAAGTATAAAAGACTGGAAAATACATAGTGGATCTCTTGATCATGATTGAACAAGTACATGTCTGAATATTACATATAAGAATGTCAATGATGCTGAAGGATGAAGAGGATCACTGATATC
The DNA here is from genome assembly GCA_000404065.3 of Pinus taeda. Classification (NCBI taxonomy): domain Eukaryota; kingdom Viridiplantae; phylum Streptophyta; class Pinopsida; order Pinales; family Pinaceae; genus Pinus; species Pinus taeda. Next base: position 18,171 of record APFE030828497.1, read on the forward strand.
GAATATTGATCTCACAAGTACCAAATGAACATGATGGAGTAAGATGGTACTACATTGCAAACTCAGGTGCCAGCATATAGAATGTCGCCATAAATGATTGCAACATATAAGGTGAAGTGGTATCAACTAGCTACAACAGGAGCAAATGTCAAGTGAACCAATGAATGCTGATGCAACTTGAGGTCTTCACCAACTGACGTGGTACATTTCTACACTATGGGAATAAATGATATGAATTCGACCATGTGAGAAATCATTTGATTACCGGTCATTGATGTATACCGTTAACAAATGTGAGACTACTCACCGATAATGATAATGAGTGTCAGGGTACCTAGTACAATCTGACAAGTGTGAATACATGAGCTGGAGTCAAACACCTGTAAGAATCTATCAATTAGGAGACAATGGGGGTTTCCCACTGTCGTAGTGAAGGATTTTCCACTAGTGACTGCAAACCCCAAGGTACTGCCAAATGGAATCTAGATCTTTGCCCCAAAGCAATGAGTCGTATTTGATAAGGAAATATCCACCAAAAGGAAGGAATTAAGGCATCATTCATCAATCTAGCACGAGTGTAACCCGTGGGCCAATAATGTGTAAGGAATCAGACAAAAACTGATGTAGTAACCTGACCGAAGCACATTTTCGGCACACGCAAGATGTGGCTAGCACACGATAGAAACCCTCTAAACCAACCAATAATGAAAGCTGACACAGAGGCGAGGTATCCACCAATAGGGTAAAATGGAAACCAAGGTATTGCATGAATCTCAATGTGTGATAATGTAAGCTGATGTCAAACACAAGGGAAACCACTCAATTAAAGACCCATAATACTGATTGATGCTGACCACAAGGTGACCTATCAATAATGAAAATAGGGCCAGGGTGCATCTCTAGGCCTATCCTCAGAGTAAGATGTCATCGTCGATAAGAACAATACCTGCCAACAAGAAGTCAAAGGAGACCTTCTCAAAATGGCACGAGTAAAGGACCAATATAGCTGATGTGATGATAGACAAGACACTGACAACTAGGGATTGCCGACTGAAAAATGAGTCAGGAGACACCGCAGAGAGGCCAACTCAGGCTAACTTCCCTTGAACAAAAGCACAACTCCATGCAGCTATGTGGTAGCATATGATGGCTTTGTATAAGTTTGTCATGTAGGAGGCAGGGACAAAGTGAACCAGCATATACTTCTTAAACCACTCTCTTTCTTCAATCTCTGGAGTCTGATCTATAATCCTTTGTTTTCAACCTATTGCACTGTGAGTTTTCATCAAGGAAAACACCTATATAATAATGTTAACAATCTCCCCCTTTGGACTTGATGGCAACAACAACACCAAGAATATCTCCCCCTTTGACATCAAGGGTAAAGGGTGGAGCAAGATATTCTCCCTCTTCAATATTCATTATGCTATCCATGCTCCCCCTGAGTACATGATGAATTCTTTGATTAAGCTCCCCCATTATACATGTTGAGATGCACTCAACTATCCATGCTCCCCCTGAGCAGTCTGTAGAAATATTTTCCAAAACAAAATCATGGCTCTATAACTCAACTAGGTGAGTATGACCTTCCTATCACCAATGACTCATACATACATCAATCTCCCAACCAAGTGCGGATACACCAATTTTGACTCATCTAAGAAACCAAGTGGGGATATACCAAATGTTTATGGCTGAAATATAAATTATTACATCATCCTTCCCATGCATAGTGGGGTTAGAAATTATGTCTTTTCATGACCTTTACATCAAATGATATACATGACATTTATAAAAAGGACCAACAATCTAAACAATACCATGATAGTCATCAGCAGCTATCATACACCGTATATGATCTGCACCGTCATCATTTGTTAGTAGCATCAAGATCAATAGCCTATATATATACATAATCAAAAGAGACATCTGAATCAAAACACCTATGTGGATCAAGCAATATAAGCATCTTCATGTACCGAGGTCTTCCAATATAATTCCAACAATGAAATATTAGAAACATATGCTCCCCCTGAACCTCTACCAATTGTTTACTATTAGAGCTGATCATTGCATTTGTTAGTAAGAATCATTTGTCTCTTTTCTTTTTCTTCCAAACACCATATAAGTGACTGTACAACTTCTAACTCACGTACATATGTGACTTATCTTCATAATAACTACGTATGAGAATTGGAATACTAAAATTTTTCACTATCAGCTCCCCCTAGGTTTGGTATGTTTGTAAACTGATCTATGCCACATCTTTCTGGCAACAATTCTTTCTTCTTAAATACCTTGGATTCTGATGATATTTGCTCGTTTTGGTATGTTGGCTAAAATTTTCTCCTACATTCCTTTGCTTTATGTCCAAACTTGTTACACAGATAGCATCTTACATGTTTCATATTCATTCTATCACAATCAATATCTTTGTGACCAAACATATTGCAAGCAAAACAATATTCCTTAAAGTACCTAGAAATTGATGATATTTCTATGTGATGGTCTCGAACCATTCTACTTCTGCATCTAGCTGCAACATGTCCAAAATTATGACATTTAAAACATTCAACATTATTTGTCAGAGAAAAGAAACAATTATCCCTTCCATAGTTAGGTGGAAATGTTTTACTTTGAAGTCATTCTTTCCTTGGTTTTTGATGGGGTTGACCTTTTATGTCCTTGTTGAGAATTTCATATTTTGCATTGGAGTTCCTTACCTCATCTTGTGAGCTAGATTCACCTTCATGAAAAACAATGTGAGTCTTTATAATAGGCAAACACAGAACATTGATGATTTCATCTAGCATTTCTGATCCTTTAGCAAATCTAAGATTTAGAGTCTTTGTCTTTTCAAGTTCTTTTCCTAGACTTACTACTTAACATTCTAACACTTCATTTTGTTTGTCCTTTTTAGTGATTTGATGTATCATTGTGTTTATGACTGTATCCTTTTCCGCCAAACTGATTTTGAGTTGATTGATTTCTTTAAGGAAATCTTCCTTTCCTAAGGCATCATTTTCATATGCCATGAGTAGTTTAATTTCTTGATCATCTTCATCACTATTGGACAAGCCATCACTATCATAATGAGTGTAATAACTTCTATTACCTTCTTCGTACATCTTTCCTTTGACACCAGGGAATTTAGCAGTCCAATGACCAACTCTACCACAAGAAAAGCATTTGAATGGTAGCTTAACTTTGAATCTTCCAGAACCCCGTTGAAGGTTCTTGACAAAATTTACCTCAACTTATTCTTCTTAAATGTGTCCTGATTCATTGTGCTATTCCTTTTCTTTTCCCTTTCCTGATGCTTTAAAAGATTCTTCTCTCATGTCTGATGGACCTCCTTTTCTAATTTCAAAGGTAGTTAGGATTCCATGGAGTTGAGTCGCAGTAATAGTTTAAAGATCATGTTTTTCTTCTATCGCAGACACTTTTGTCTCAAATTTAGAAGATAAAGATCTCAAAATTTTCTCAACTAAAGTAGCTTCCTTTATCTCTTCACCCATATTTCTCATATGATTTACAATCCCATCTACTCACAAGAAATAACTAGAAATGCTTTCATCACTATGCATCCTGAGAGTTTCATACTAGATTCTAAGAGTTTATAGTTTAGCACGTTTTATCTGGGTGTCACCTTCATAGCTCTAAATGATTCTATCCCATATTTCCTTGGCTGCGTTGAGTTGCATTAATTTGATGAATTCTGATTCTGATAGACTTCCCAATAAGGTGTTGACAACTTTGGCATTGATTTCATATTTTTTACTTTCTGCTGGATCCGTGGGGACTGCTGTTGGATACTGATATCGTTTCTCCACAATTTCCCAAACATCAGCTCCAAGTGACTGAAGATATGTTGTAGTTCATGTTTTCCAATATACCAAGTTGTTCCCATTGAATATTGGTGGTCTGATACATCCCATGCCTTCGTGATTGTTCATTGAACCTCCCTTCAAGAGATTAAGCTTCTTTTGAAGGACCTGCTCTGATACCAATTGCTGGAAATAATACTGAGAGGGGGCCATGAATTAGTATTATCAAATAAATAACTTTTTTATTCATACTTAGATTTATATATGCTACTTCAATGAAGGTAACACACGTGTACACACAATTGTCTTTAAAGCAACTAACATATATCCAAAAAAATTATGATTCAGTTAATTCATCATATGTTGATCTTTAATCAGTGCATCGGTACTTCATTAAACATATAAATAGTAACCATGCGTAGTAATAATAGAATAAACCATCACACATAATCAACACACATGAACACCAAGATTTAAGGTGGAAACCCAATGTGGGACAAAAACCACCTGTTGTTGTCTTCTTTTAATATAAGAAAAATATGTTTACAGTCTTGTACTGGTGTAGACTCATACAAGTATGCATGCACCCTCCTCTAGAAGGCTACAACCTTCTCTCATTTTCCAGCTTCTACTAGAAGGGAGCTACAACCCCTAGCTCTTGTACTAGCCAATCTGTTTACTAGTAGGTAGGCACTAACCTACAAAAGGCTCCAACCTTCACCTGTTTTCCAGCTGCTACTGGAAGGGAGGTCCAACCCCCTTTCTCTTATACCAGCTAATATGTTTACTAGTATGTAGGTGCCAACCTACAAAAGGCTACGAACTTCTCTTTGTCTTCAGGGGCCACGCTCCATAAAGTTTTAGACTGGATACTCTTGGAACACAACACCACAATCTGAAGTCCTCGTTTCATAAAATTTTCATACTGGACCCATCAGTGACATTGAAGCTAAAAATCAATGAGTGCTGCTATACAACCAATCACTGAAAACTCATCATCACTCAAGAAATTCATAATCAATCAATCTGAACATTCAAAACACTTATCACCATAACACAGTCACTAGAACACAAAGCATAACCCAAAATTTTGCATCAACAACCATAACCAACTAAAACTTCAAATATCAAATTTCATAATGTATACGCTACTTTGATGTGCCGAACCAGTGTGTATACGTGCTTTTACCAAAGGGAACCAACGTACAAATCTGTAAATGCTAACTTAAAACATCACAAATATTCTAGACTTCAGTCGTACCCAGATCATAACATTTACAGTGTAAATCACGCGTTAGCATTTAGATCTAGACTATCCATGATAAAACCATATAATAATAATTCATTTTAGGTCTCATGATCCTAATCCATCATTAGATCTCATTCCCCATCAACCGCTAAGGTTCATCCTTAGTTCAAATCAAGAAAAGAACCATAAACCCATAACATGCATATTTTCTTTTTTATCTCACTCTTCATAAGATGTTCATTACTTGCACACCTTGGCCTAATGATATTCTCCTCCTTATATATCTTTAGGCCTTTCTCAATACCTTGGAACAAAACAACTTATGACCAATACCTTGGACCAAATATCTTGGACCAATACCTCGAACCAATACCTTGGACCAAATACCTTGGACCAAATATCTTGGAAAAAATACCTCTGACCAATATGTTGGACCAAAACCTTGATTTTCCATCCTTTACGCACTTTTCCTCTTGTGAGAGTGCATGTATATGTAGACACTCTTTTTGTTTTGGTAACCCACGTGTATATGGTGTTTGGACGAAGTGAACCAACATATACTTCTTAAACCACTCTCTTTCTTCAATCTCTGGAGTCTGATCTGTAATGCTTTGTTGTTAACCTGTTGCACTGTGAGTTTTCATTTGTGCGAGTTACCATGAAGGAAAACACCTGTATCATAATTCATACAATATTTCCCTTTGGACTTGATGGCAACAATAACACCAAGACACTCTCCCCCTTTGACGTCAAGGGTGAAGAGTAGACCAAGATATTCTCCCTCTTTGATATTCATTACGATGTCCATATTCCCCCTGAGTACATGCTGAATTCTCTGAGTAAGCTCCCCCTTTGTACATGCTCAGATGCACTAAATTGTCCATTCTATCCCTAAGCACATGTAGAGTCTGCAAAAATATTTTCCAAAAGAAGAACATGACTCTAAAACTGAACTATGTGCGTATGACCTTCCTATCAACAATGCCTCATATACACATCAATCTCCCAACCAAGTGTGGATACACCAATTTTTACTCATCCACCCAACCAAATGGGGATATACCAAATGTTTATGACTAAAATAGAAATTATTACATCATCCTTCCCATGCATAGTGGGGTTACAAATTACGTCTTTTCATGACCTTTACATCAAATGATATACATGAAATTTATAACAAGGACCAACAATCTAAACAAAACCATGATAGTGATTAGCAACTATCATACACCATATATGATCTTCACCATCAACATTTTGTCAGTAGCATGAAGATCAATAGCCTATATATGTACATCATCAAAAGAGACATTTGAATCAAAACACCTATGTGGATCAAGAAATATGAGAATCTTCATGTTCCAAGGTCTTCTAATATAATGCCAACAATGCAATGTTAGAAACATATGCTCCCCCTGAACCTGTGCCAACTGTTTACTATAAAATCTAATCATTGCATTTGTTAGTAAGAATCATCAAGGCTTCTTCATCAACTAGTTATTCATCAACTTATTAACAACTTATGAGGGCCAAAAACAATTCCACATATCATCATCAAATGGTAATCATAGTCAATCAGAATAGAATAGATAATTGATAATTGACTAAACCATATCAAACCCCTTCTCCTGATTCTGTCCTATTGCTTGTTCTTGAAAAGAACATATATGCGACTATGCAACTTATAACTCGTGTATATATGCAATTCTCTTCATAATAACCACGTATGAGAATTGGAACACTAAAATTTTACACTTTCAGCCTCCCCTAGGTTTATTATTTCTATAAACTGATCTATGCCAAATCTTTCTGACAAAAATTCCTTCTTCTTCAATACCTTGGATTGTGATGATGTTTTCTCCTTTTAGTATGGTGGCAAAAATTTTCTCCTGCATTCCTTTGCTGTATGTGCAAACTTGTTACATGCATAGCATCTTACATGTTGCATATTCCTTCTATTGCAGTCAATAGTTTTGTGACCAAACATATTGCAAGGAAAACAATATCCCTAAAAGTAACTCGAAACTTATGATCTTTTTGTGTGACGGTCTTGAACCATTCTACTTCTGCATCTAGCTACAACACGTCCAAAATTATGACATTTAAAACATTCAACATTATTTGTCAGAGAAAAGAAACAATTATCCCTTCCATAGTTAGGTGGAAATGTTTTTCTTTGAATTCTTTCTTTCCTTGGTTGTTGATGGGGTTGAACTTTTATCTCCTTGTTGAGAATTTCAGATTTTACATTGGAGTTCCTTACATCATCTTGTGAGCTAGATTCACCTTCATGAAAAACAAGACCAGTCTTTATAATAGGCGAATGCTAGACTTTGATGATTTCATCTAAAATTTCTAATCCTTTAGCAAACCTATGATTTAGAGTCTTTGTCTTTTCAAGTTCTTATCTTAAACTTACTACTTCACATTCTAACACTTCATTATGTTTGTCCTTTCAGTGAGTTGATGTGTCCATGTGTTTATGATTGTATCCTTTTCTTCCAAACTAATTTTGAATTGATCAATTTCTTTAAGAAGTCTTCCTTTCCTAAGGCATAATTTTAGTACGCCATGAGTAGTTTAATTTATTGATCATCTTCATCACTATTGGACAAGCCTTCTATGAGTATAATAAGTTCTATCAGCTTCTGCGTACATATTTCCTTTGACATCAGGGCATTTAGCAGCATAATGACCAAGTCTACCACAAGCAAAGCATTTGAATGGTAGCTTACTTCTGAATATTCCAAAACATCGTTGAAGCTTCTTGACAAAATTTACCTCATCTTCTTCTTCTAAAACGTGTCTTGATTCATTGTGCTTTTCTTTTTATTTTCCATTTGTTGATGCTTTAAAAGAGGCTTCTCTCATGTCTGATGGACCTCCTTTTCTCATTTCAAAGGCAGTTACGATTCCATGGATTTGAGTCACGATAATAGTTTGAAGATCCTGTTTCTCTTCTAGGGCAGACACTTTTGACTCAAATTTAGAAGACAAAGATCTCAAAATTTTCTCAACTAAAGTAGCGTCCTTTATCTATTCACCCAGATTCCTCATGTGATTTGCAATCCCATCTACTCACAAAAGATAAATAGAAATCCTTTCATCACTATGGATCTTGAGAGTTTCATACTGGATTCTGAGAGTTTGTAGTTTAGCACGTTTTACCTGGGAGTCACCTTCATAGCGCTGAATGATTCTGTCCCATATTTCCTTGGCTGCGTTGAGCTGCATGACTTTGACAAATTCTAATTTTGATAGGCTTCCCAATAAGCCGTTGACAACTTTGGCATTGATTTCATATGTTTTCCTTTCTTCTGGATCCTTGGGGACTGCTGCTGGATATTGATATCCTTTCTCCATAATTTCCCAAACATCAGCTCCAAGTGACTAAAGATATGCTCTAGTTTATGTTTTCCAATATACCAAGTTGTTCCCATTGAATATTGGTGGTTTGATAGATCCCATTCCTTTGTGATTGTTTGTTTTGAAAGATCTCCCTTCAAGCAATCAAGCTTCTTTTGAAGGACCTGCTCTGATACCAATTGTTGGAAATAATAATGAAAGGGGAGGGGGTGAATCAATATTATCAAATAAATAAATTTTTCAATTCATACTCAGATTTATATACATTACTTTAATGAAGGTAACACGTGTGTACGCACAACTATCTTTAAAGCAACCAACATATATCCAGCAAACTTATTATTTAGTGAATTCATCATATCTTGATATTTAATTAGTGCATCAATAATTCATTAACCATATAAATAGTAACCATGTGTGGTAATAACAGAATAAACCATCACACATAAGCAACGCGCATGAACACCATGATTTAAGGTGGAAACCCAATGTGGGACAAAAACCACTTGCTGTTGTCTTCTTTTAATATAAGAAAAACACGTTTACAATCTTGTACTAGTGAAGACTCATACCAATATGCAGGAACCCTTCTACAGAAGGCTACAACCTTCTCTCATTCTCCAGCTTCTACTGGAAGGGAGCTACAACCCCCAACTCTTGTACTAGTCAATATGTTTACTAGTACGTAGGCACCAACCTACAGAAGGCTCTAACCTTCTCTTTTCCTCTAGGGACCGCGTTTCATAAATTTTGAGACTCAATACTCATGGAACACAACACCACAACCTGAAGGCCTTGTTTCATCAAATTTTCATACTGGACCCATCAACATCATTGAAGCTCAAAATAAATCACCACTACTATACAACCAATCATTGAAAACCCATCATCACTCAAGCAAATCACAATCAATCAATCTGAACATTCAGAACACATATCACCAGAACACAGAGCAGAACCCAAAATTATCCATCAATAACAATAACCAACTAAAACTTCAAATATCAAATTTCATAATGTATACACTACTTTCATGTGTCGAACCAGTGTGTATACATGCTTCTACTAAAGTGAACCACCATAAATATTTGTTATTGGGAGAAGTAGTGTCCATTCAGAGCTGCTAGTCCCACTAAGACGTGTAACTATATTAGAAACAAATAAACTAAAGTCACTTGTGTTTTCCTTTATGAGAAATAGATGAGAGAGAAGCAAAGATTACCAACCTTAGTCTTTCACTTGGCTCCTTGCTTGTTTTCTCTCCCCTTTGACAGATCTTTGCCACTCTTTCCTCACTTGCCCTGCTTCAAAGAACACCTGTAGAGTCAAAGAAACATAATACCATCAAATCATAGAGATCTATAACCATAAAAAATATAGGATCAGATATATATTAACCATACAAATGCATATATCAATACAAGATATAGAGATATACAAGAATATGGAGGAAAATGCAAATAGCTTTATTGATAGAAGTAGTAGAAGAGAGGATTACAACCCATTGATCTAACCCAGTGCCATCCTCCCAACATGAAAGCCCTGTTCACCTCATGAAAAGCTAGATCACCCAAAACTATGATGTTCCACAGAGAAACCAACAACACTTCCTTACAAGATACAAAATTTCAGCCTCTAGATCTCTAAGATGAGGGATCCATATATAGATATTTGCAGGTGGGTGAGTCGGCTTCTAGTTTTTTGATTAGTTTCATTTGTCTGATATTTCTTCGTTCCACTTGGAGATTTAATGATCTCTTACTCATCTCTAGGCAAATTTAGAGAGGCAAGTGTCACAAGAGAAGTTTTTGGAAGATTCCATGATCATCCACCTTGCAAACTATCTCTGCCATTTGTCTACTCTTGCCCATCGCACCCTATAGAAGGGATTTTTAGTATGCATCACACCTCCCATGTGCATTACGTGAGATGCATCGCACTCTGACCACGGAGCAAGTGAGATGTTCCAGTTTTGACTAGTTTTGAGTAGTTCTTCATGGAGAACTTCTGGGAGATGGTGTAATCAGCTGACCTTGTTCCTTTAGGGTATGAAACAACACTTTTATGGGCTTAGAATCCCTTGGTTTATGGACATATGAGATTGGAGTTGCAGTGCCCAAATATTTCTATAACAAGATCTGCAAATGCTAACTTAAAACATCACAACTATTCTAGAATTTAGTGATACCCACATCATAACATTTACATTGTAAATCACGCATTAGCATTCAGATCTAGACTATCCATGATCAAATCATATAATCATAATTCATTTTACGTCTCATGATCCTAATCCATCATTATATCTCATCCCCCATCAATTGCTAAGGTTCATTGTTAGTTTAGATCAAGAAAAGCACCATAAACCCATAACATGCATATGTGCTTTTTGATCTCACTCTTCATAAGATATTCATTACTTGCACACCTTCGCCTAATGATCTTCTCCTCCTTATATAGTTTAGGCCTTTCTCAATACCTTGGACCAAAACCAATTAGGACCAATACCTTGGACCAAATACCTCAGACCAATACCTCAGACAAAATACCTCGGACCAATACCTCAGACCAAATATATTGGACAAAATACCTTGAACCTATACCTTGGACCAAAACCTTGATTTTACATCATGTACATGATTTTCCTCTTGTGAGAGTGTGTGTATATGTATACGCTGTATTTGTTTTGTTAACCCACGTGTATATGTTGTTTGGACAAAGTGAACCAGCATATACTTCTTTAACCACTCTCTTTCTTCAATCTCTGGAGTTTGATCTGTAATCCTTTGTTGTTAACATGTTGCCCTGTGCATTGTCATCTATGTGATTTTCCATCAAGGACAACACCTATATCATAATGCCAACAATTTTACCCTTTCTTGGAGGAATCACTATGATGAGTGGTCCTATTAGCCAACCTCTTCTCCTCTTTATATCACAAGTAGTTCCATAATCACTGGAACCAATTGTTATCCCTTATATCACTCATTCCTTTAGGAGGAGTTTTATTTAATCTCTTTTCAGACTCATTAATTTAGAAAATATTGTTGAGTAAATTGTCTCCTTCACACTTGTTAAAGTACTTCAACGGTCGTCTACCCAGTATAATTTTAGGCCTTTTCCAGACTGGGATGGACTAGTTACAAAAAAGGAATACTCAGGGCATGGGTGACTAAATTTATGAAAAAGGAACTTTTAAAAAGAGAAAGGGAAGGGAACATTCATTTTCAATAGTCATCAAAAGGAAACATCAATTGAGTCACCCTTGAACATGGAACCTGTCTCCTTAATTATCACATAGTTGGGTTTTATCTTATGTAGGAGTCGTAACATACATACGAGTATGTCTAGTTAATTATCACACAGTTGGGTTTTAGCTTGCCTAGGAGATATAACATACATATTAGTCTATCTACTCCTTCATATGGTTACTCTTCTAGTCAAATGGAGTGTTCTTCAATGCCTCTTACATTGATGCATGATATCAGGTGGTGCTCATTCATCATGATGCCAAGTCACTCTTGTGTCACGTTGCTATGTGTTCAAGGGAATTCTCAGCTTATGTCAATCATTTGTAGTAGCTTGCTGGCCTTTTTGAGTTAGCCATCCCTGTAGAAGTTGTACTTCATCACATCATGACTTCATCCATACATCACATCATATTGGTCTCTTCCATTTTGATTAATGGGGGATACATCAAGGCCATCATTTGATGGATCTTCCTCTGTTGAATTCATCTCATTATCGAGGATATTTATCTATGAACCATTAGTACCTTGGAGCTTGCAGACCTCAGTGGTAGGCTTCCTCGGGATTGATAGTAGGTTTACATCATTGGCTCGTAATTGGTCGACTTCACTGGTGTTCAATGTCAACTCATGTATTCAAACAGTGGAATACACTAGATACTTTGGGAACCATTTTCCTCATTGGTGGATTCCCTCATGTTTGTTACCAGTTGACGTCATTCACTGGTGATTAGGCAGTTTCTACCATGGTTGACATCAATTTATATATTGACATGCTCCAAATGCATACCATTGGGGTTATGTCAAAGACCCTGAGTTAGGGTAATCTAGCTCCTATATGGAATCTTTTTATTGATGGTGCTGGACCTACCGACTTAGGGGATCTCATGGATATGAAGTCCTAACTATACCTCACATTGTTTGAAGTAGGAGTTTGAGTAGTTGGTGGTAATCTTATTCCTTGACAACAAAATTTCTCAGAGGTAAGTGTGGTAACTTTGCATGAGAGAAAGTTTGTGACCCTGGGGAGAGTCAAATGTGATGCATGAAGGTTCCAACACGTGAAGGGGAGAAGGAGTGCACTAGATGGAATCCTATAATAGTATGCAACTTGAAAGGAACATAGTAGCGAAATCATATCACAACCTAAGCCGTGAAATATTCCACAAGTTAAAGTGATGAGTTAATACAACAACATTCATTCAACAAGATTCGCACAAATGCAAAAAGAATATTTCATAAGCATATGGGTAAGTTAAATAACATACACTTCCAATATAGCAAGAATAGTCCTAGTATATTAACAACATATGCATGAAAGCGTTCTGGCTCTGATTTTATTATTATAAGTGAAAGTTTCGTTCATACATACACCATTGATGACCACTAGCCCCAATTGTCAAACATTACAGTCAGGAACACCTGCTCCTCCAAAAAATTATACTTTCTCTATGCTACGGAGAAACCAAGGCCCTTCACAATACTTGTAAGCTCTTTCTAAGCCTAAGCCTAGCCAAAATCTTGGCTCCCAAAATCTTGGTTACATGAGTTATGAGTTTATATTTATAATAGGAGGGGGTGACTCTTCAACAACCCTTTGTGACCTTTGTACTACCCTCATGAATCTTCAACCTCTTCACAAAATAACACATTGCATTACATGATGAATTTTCATATTCGAATATTGACACTTGGCATTTCAATTACAACATAATTAAAAGTAATATTACATTTTACACTTGTACTCATATAAGACAAAATAGGGTAGAGACGAATTAACAGCCTAACAAGACACAATGCTATGATTCTAAAGTTTGGGAAAATTCTAGCTCAACAACCTCCACTTGCTACCTCTCGGTCACATATTGCTACTAAGGTTTGTATTGTGCGACGGTGTACCCAAACTACTTAAAGGTGTCTTTTTGGATGCAAACTCTAGCCTCCATGGCATCTGAGTACACTGTATTGGAACAAGTGTCCAACTCATTCTGAGGTATAAGTATCATTGTTACAACTTTGAGAGGACCATTGATGAATTTTTGCATGTTCTGTGCATTTAACTCCAAGTTTTTCCTGGTGGAATATAGTATCATCTGCCCCAAGTACTCTTCAACATCTTACCTCACTTGGTTCATCTGTCTAGCTCTGGTGAGGGAACTGATTGATGGGCTGTAGTGTGTTCTCACCAAGAGATCCAAACTAGTATATGACTACACATGTGAGGCATGTATACTACTAATGAATGAGGTGAGCTTCTTGTTGTTCTAAATCAACATTCAAACCTTCACTTTCTCCAACTCTGACTATGGCTTTGTTTTCTTCTCTAAGTCAAGTGGGTTCCCTTTGAACCACATTATCCAATCCTACACATAGGTGATGGAAACATGTATGTTTTATATAGTTTTAACAAAATCTTTTCTCTACCGGTATAACCCATGAAAACGGACAACTACTTTATGCAAGGTGATAAACTTGTCATAGACCTTCCGCATGGTTTCCCCAAGTGTGGAGACTTCAGTGTGTATCACTACTCTAATTTTCTCCAACGTAGAAACTACATTTTGTGATGTTGCTGGGAGTTATTCTACCTCTCTCTTGGTAGCCCACAAATTCTATGTCAGTTTCTCATTCTTGATTGTCAAATCTTGAACATATAATCGTGTTGCTCCTGCATAGGCCAAGTTGGCTTCAACAATGGAATTTGGATGCTTCCTGTTGTCTAACGCTATCACCCTTTCTCTAATGAATGCAAGTGATGCATGATTATCCACAAAGTGTTTTATCCATGCTTCTACAATCCTCTTTTGGAACTCATCAAATGATAGATTATACACATCCATCACCGAATCATCATCAAGGATAACAACATCTATTTTCTCGCTTAGGGTTGGCTTTTCTATTGGAGGTGGTGGATACTAAGGGATGTCTTGTGGTTCTCTCAGCATCAAGTCAACATCTTCATGTTGTATCTCATGTTTCAACTCCATGTTTGTCACTTTGATAAATTGCTAAATCTGTTGAACAAGCTCCGGATCCTCCATCTAGTCATCTTCCTCCTCAACTATTGGTTGTTCCTATTCCTCAACCTATATCAACATTGTTTCTTCTATCATTTCTCCTTGTCTTTTTTCTTCTTCCTAATTCTACTTCTCTTCTAGTTCTCTCCTCCTCAACTCTTGTTCTTCCTTCATCTTCTTCTCTATCTCCTATAGCTTTTTTTCTGCTTCATGCAACCTCTGATTTTCTCTGTTCCTCCACTCTGCACTTTGCCTCCTTTTCTTCCTCTTTCCTTCTACTGCAAAAGATTCTTTCTTGATAAGAGGATATTCTTTCATTTTGTAGCTTTTTTCTCCTTTCAGACTTTCAACAATATTCCTCTTTCCCTTATCCTACAGGGGATTGTTATCTTCTGCTATTCTTGCTTCCAGAGCTACTGTTCTTTGTGGAGCAACCTTTGAAATCCTTGCTAATTGACCAGCTCACGAATTATGGAGGTATTTTAGCGGTACCTTCAAGGATCCTCCTCTAGCTAATGAAATTCCCCTTCAATCTGCGAAAATTAAACTCTTGTACAACGACCCTTGAAAATACCCCGGGGATGATACAGATTAAAGTCCTTAGTGCTGAATTCAAATATCACTATCTCCTTAGCATGGACATCTCTGAATTTCAAGTTCTTTATCTCATGTAATCCAATGTACAAAGGTAGAGTGGGCCATGGTGCTTTCTTCTTCTTGTGTAGTGTTGCTGACAACCTTGTAAAGAGATCGTATGATACTTGTTTCATGATCAGTTTGTCAGTGGGTTACCTTCGTAGGACATGCAAAGGCTTCTCTCCACCAAAAAATTTAATGAAGGTGCCACCTGGTGAGGCATACCAATTTGTGATGTCTACTATCACCTCCATTACTTCTCAGGACATGCAAGGTGGATCTTCTTCAAATATAGTCTTATACAACATGATGATAATGTGGTTAGTTAATCATGCCATTACTCCTTGATAACTGAATTATGAAAGAAACTTATAATAGATGTTCACGACATTCTATCGTGGTGTCCATGTCTAGTTCATGCCAAGGAACTGCTACTACACACATATTTCATCCAATAAATATGAAGACATATAGATCCTTGCTCACTCATCCTTGGGTGGATTTTGAGGTTTTGCTACGTGGGACTTCAATTTTTAGAAAACATATCTGACCAGTTGAATGGCATCCCATCTATCACCAACTGGTCTAATAATATTTCCCACCCTTCAAGAAAGATTTTTCTGCTCTCTTGACCATGGATTCTGCAATTAAAGATAACCAAGAGTGGTAAGCCTTCCTGACAGACTTTGTCTTGTACACATGGGCAGGTGTCTATCAAAATATTGATGGCTCTTTCACTCAACGTTTGACAATGTCTCTTGTGTTCATGTAGCTATAGCCGGCATAGAAAAGTGAGTCTATGTGCTCTATTGGCTCAAGAAAGTGATACATCTATTGAAATTTCTCTGCCTGAAAGGTTGAAAGATTCCACTTGTTAGCACTACTCAATGTCACATTCTTCTCATCCATGTGTGAGACAATTGTTGGGCCTTGAAATTTTCATTCACTTCCATTACATTTTCACTTATATTTCCATATTTCCACCTTCACGGCACCTCTATTTCATTACATTTACCTCCACTTCATTACATTTACCTGACCATTATCATTATTGGGTCACATTTATGTTTTTCCAAACTTTATTAATTCTTAGCATTTTTAAATGAATTTATGTTTAAAAATTAGAAAAGAATGTTCATATGCTTATACCTAACAAGTGGGATGAGATTGTTGACATGTGTAGATCAAAAGGAAGCTTCTAAGAGACCTTTATGTAGCCTCCCAAAACTAAATTCGAATTTAAGTGGAGAAGATCATGGGATCATAAGGATATGTGTCTCATTTCCTATTTGTATTGAGACTCTAAGAATACATGTGTCTTATCATTTCCTATTTTGATTGTAACTCTAGAGATATAGGGAGAGATTCATGGACTCTTATTAATGAGGTAGCTTCTCATCTTTTTCTATCAAGAGGGGAAGTTTTCTCCTATCAAGGTAGGAAAAAGGAGAAAAAGAAAAGAAATAATTATAGAATATTGTGTAATAAGGCTTGAGATGTATTGGGATGTAAAATGAAGAGCTATTGATGTAATGAGATTACGTGTGTATATTTCCATCATGTAAAGTTGTGAGATTATCAATAAAGAAGGTTCTTTTCTATTATTAAATTTTAGAATGTGAGTTTTGGGAGTTGGAATGCTATTGGACAATGGAAGGGCCCCCATCATCCATGCACATCCCTTTGTAAATTTGTAAGATTAATTAGTTTGTTTTACTTTGATTCATGCAAATATCTTAGCTTTCCATTGTAAATTTTACTTTATTTTCAAATGTAGATTTACCTCACTGTGTAATTTTATGTTTCCTAAGAGCATCTCAAGAAAGTAGTGTTTTAACTATTTTCTAAAATTGGATTGCTTGAAGCATTAGAGCATAGAGTGACTTAGTTTTGTTTCACATATCTTTACAATGCTTTCTTTGATTCAACGTTACATTCACTGATTAACCCTATGTTTTCCAAAGAGATTCTCAAGAAGGTAGCATTCAACTATTTTCCAATATTGGTTGTTTGAGGCATTAAGAATAAACAACGATTTAGTTTCTTTCCTTATGCTTTTGACATGGTTTTTAGATCAAATTTATTATTTATTATTTCATCTCATGTTCAGCATTTCAGGAAGGTAACCCTTCTGAAATTGATTGCTTAAAAACATTAGATTACACAGTCATTGCAAGTTCTTACATGTTTTCTTTTATATGCTTTCTTTATGCTTTCCTAGATCATGTTTTCTTTTATTTAATGTACAAGCAAGTACTTAATCAATTAAAAAATATTGCTTCCTAAATGCAATGTTTCATGGGTATTTGATCATACAATAGATCATAGTTGTATTTCCCATTTGTTTCAGATTGTCATTCTTATTTTGCTTTCAGTGCATGAATAAGATTAGTTTGATTTTGATCAAGAGATTTCAAGGATAAGAAAGGAAGTTATTTCATTTTCATCTTGTCATATGAATGCAATTGTATTTAGATTAATGCTTTGTTTTTCATAGATTAGTTCAAGTACATTTCCTTTTCTTCATATTTTTCATAGTTTAATGATTTCATTTAGAGTAATTCCTAGTTTAGTTTCTTTCATCAAAAAATTTCCTTTTATCTCTTCTTTAGAAATTAGTTTCCAACATTAAAATTCATTAGATTTTGTCCATTAGTAGGATTAGTTTGATTTTGATCAGGAGATTTCAATGATAAGAAAGGAAGTTATTTCATTTTCATCTTGTCATATGAATTCAATTGTATTTAGATTAATGCTTTTTTATTCATATATTAGTTCAAGTACATTTCCTTTTCTTCATTTTTTTTCATAGTTTAATCATTTCATTTAGAGTAATTCCTAGTTTAGTTTCTTTCATCAAAACATTTCCTTTTATTCCTTCTTTAGAAATTAGTTTCCAACATTAAAATTCATTAGATTTTGTCCATTAACATTTAAAGGTTTCATCTAGAAGCACAACTTTCATTTCTTAGATTAATTTCCTTAGGCATAAGAAATAAAACCTCAAAACAACATAAAAACATACTCAACGAAGTAAGAAACAAGGTTAACTAAGCACATATTGTGCACCATAGTTCATCAGTCTACTAACCCTGATGGATAACTTATGTTAGAAATTTAAGGCACTAAATTGACTGAACAACAATCTAGCTAATGATATCTGCACACGGGAAGGCATGATACCTGCATTCAACCTTGTATAGCCTTGACTGTTGGATATTGAGATAAACCCACCGAACCTACAACTTTTCCTCGAAGTCTTTTGCAAAAGCATATCTAATCTATTTCCATGTCAGTGATGATACTTTCTCTACAAACAACTCAAATCAACTTATGTTTTCTCAACTTCTTCCCTTATACTGCTCTTAGTGGTTTCCTTTGATGCAACTCTCTTAGATTCCATGGCAACATTGATTGTTCGAGAGGTTCTCAATAACTATTGTACCTGCGGGGCAGAAAGGACACTCATGGCAAGAAAACATCAATTTTAAGGAAAACAACATACAAGGAAAGCTCAATCAGTAAACTAGACACTAGATCGGAGGGATTGTCCAATTTTTCCTCACACGGGGGGTGGGGGGTCTAGATACCTGTGGGAACTGTGCATTGTGTAGTCCCAACAGTCAAGGTGGAAGCATGATAGTTGAAACTACAAAGCCTTAGTGGCCAAGCTGACAGGATGGCTCCTATAACTTCGCAGTGTGTAGTTGGAGCTAGCTTGGACTACACACTCTACAATTCCAAGGGCCAAGCTTGTGGCTTGAGCCTTAAGATTACGCATTGCCAGCTGGGAAAAGTGAAAACCAATGAAGGGAAACCCAGATCTGCCCAAGGGAAGTGTAGAAAACAAGAAGAATTGAGATATAGTGTGAAGCTGAGTGCATATATGACTAAATTAAAGTATATTCATGTGAATCAAGTGCAATGATCAATCAAACATAACGAAAATGAAGCATGTGAGGAGATTCATTGCAACGACAACCATTGGTGAAAAAATGAGAGAACTAATATGGCACTTGGGAAAGACAGCCTAAAACTTAAAAAAACAATTCTACACATTAAAGAAAGTAAAAAACCAACAACGATGAAGAGAAGTAAGTGAAACAATGTTAATAGAAGCCAAACAACAAAAAGTGAAAGAAATAGTGGCAAAAGATGACAAAAGAAAAACTCACCCAGAGAAGCGACAACAATCACACCGAAGGTTCCTTGATCTCCTCGTGAATGTTAGAGCTGCAAGATTAAGTGTGCAAATGAGCTCTAGGAGTGTTGATTAAATATATTCAGACAAATTAGGGTTTATGATGTGCATGCCTCAAATCAAGGAAAAAATGACACTTGGCAGAAGTTTATCAAAATAGTGCAAGTTCCTCCTTCAGGATACTAAAATTTGATCCCTATTTTTTAGGGATGTTTTTCTGTTTTTATTTTAGTTTTTTTTTTTTTCAAGAGAAACTTTCCATGCACACTGCCGGGAAAGACTGGGCAACTTCGCCACTCAGTGCAATATGCAGTTTCTGAGCTCAATGAAGGTTGCACAATTTGTGGGCTCAGTGATGGGATGCCTCCGATGACTATGCATTTTGTAATCTCAAGGCTCACTAGCAATCAAGACTATGAAATTACCATAATTAAGGTTTCCTTGCCTCCAGGATTACACAGTTTCTCGAGGCAAGCCCAAAAATGTTGTGAGGCGAAGTTGGGGGATCACCTTATGGCTTAGAGGAATCAATTAAGTTAACAACACAAGTGGAAATGAAAAGATAACTCTCAATCGAAGCATGGATACCTGGATTAGTGTGAGATAAGCTTTTTTGGTTAAGAAGGATGACTCCAAAATCAAAGCATAAGAAAAAATTTGGAGGGTGGTTGTAGCCACCACAACATTGGTGAAACAGTGGTAGAACTCTAGCTCCCTATATGGACCTTGTTTCATGCAAATAAAGTATAAATATTTTAGAAGTATTATTCAATTCTTTGATCATCATAGCTTCTACACTTGGCTTGAGTTAAAGATGTAGTCCCTACCAATGCCATTATCGGCAACACACATACCAATCCAAGTCAAACTGAGTTGCGTTGATTTGGGATGAGGAGTATATAGATGCACAAGTAAAATAGATTATCATAGTTTTAGTTTCATCTCTAGTGTTGCTTGGTTGTTAGTAGGCGTCGATATTACCCTCATGAAGTCACTTCAGGAACACAACCATTGCTCCGCTACCAATGAGCCTCAACAATACCCCATCAGAGTTACTTGCTTCACCTCTCTGCACAGGAAGCCTTTCTCTTCTTTCACCCTTTATTTTGTTTTCATTTTTTATCTTATTTTATTTATTCAAATAACTTTACATAGGAATAATTTTTTCATGGAGTGGATGAGGGATCCTGACTTATTGAGAGAAGAAAAGGTTGCCCCTTCAGAGAGGATATTTATGTATACCTTTAACATATTTGTTAAGGTTTTCCCCCTCTCCTTACTTTGCTTGACTTACCTGACAAGGGTTAACAAAAAATAAAAGACCAATTAGAGTAGGGGATAATAGTTAAAAGTGAAAGCATCTTGATTTCACCATGACTCTCTTTGAAAGGAACGTATTTTCAATCAAAGTATCTTCGACTAAAAGAAATGAAAGAGTCACATAAATAGAGGGAATAGATAGGTAACCAAGTGTTGATAGCAGTACAACTTACTCTTGGACATCACCTTGCTTTTCTAATAAGACAAACATGGTTTCATGCGAAAAATAACCTACAGCTAAAAAGAAAACAAACAAACTAAAGTAAAGAAGTGGGGAAAGGTGAGTGAAGAAAATCGAGGAAACAAACCAGAAAACTAAACAACTACTCCTACTGCTAACCTAAACAGAGCATGGGAAAACTTATGTAAAGTGATACTTCAATGCATCCATCAACGCATTGGTTGGCCTGTGTAGGTGAGGGCATGCATGCCAAAAAGGATATACAAGCAAACCAACAAACAACAAAGATGAGATAATACAAAGGACAACATCTGAAGCTGAATGGACCTGCAAAAAAAGTAAAAAACGAGAATCACATGAAAGGAATTCTATGGATGTACCATGGTGTTCAAACACACTGTGATTCGAAGGAAAGCATGTACAAATTGTCAAACTTGAAAAATGAGAAAACATGAAGAAAGAAAGAAAATTCCATTTTGCAAGAGTTCTTAGTAAGTACAACTCCTCCAATGACTAAGTGATAGGATCATGTGATAAATATGGAGGATGCATAAATTATAATATAGATTTATTTTCAATGTGTACAACAAAGCGATGAGGATCCTCGAAAGATTCAACATATTTCTGATCAGAAGTGGAACTGACCTCAAGAATGCGAGAACCTAACATAACCATCAGTTTAGGGTGAAGTTCATAGGTAGCTTAGGGAGGTTCGAATTCATTAGAAGATGGATCATCAAAGACTAGTGGCTTAGAAAGATCGATAGTGGAAGAATCTAAATTGTGATAAAATGAATCAATAAAAAGATCATGACAACCATGATCAGAAAGTTCAAGATTACAAACAAAGGAATCCTCATGATCTGATGAATCATTAAGAGGGGATAATAGAAAATGAGAAATTTCACCCTCTATGTTACCAAAAAAATAAGATGAGAGATTGTGAGGGTTCAAGAAAATAGATTTGTCCTCTTCGCATTCAAATGAAGAGTTGGCATTCCACATGTTTTCCGAAGGATAGAATGTAGTTACATTTGAAAATGAATTTTAACATGATTCAACAGAAATGACAAAAACGTGGAAAATGTCAGTGTAATACGAAAGAGGTGCAGATGGAAGGAGTTCATTGTTCACTCCATAGTATTGCTTAGACTCCCACACATAGTCATCAAGAATGATATCACAGGTTGGATTTTCAACACCAACTCCATCCATAACTTGATCCTCATGAACATCAGATTCGAAACAAGTGAACACAACACATCAAAATATGGAGGATAAAAGGGACCAAAGGATGGAGGATGAGGAGATAACACTTCATCATAATCATGAGAGTCCCAAACCAACTCTGCACTGAAATTCTGAGTAAGCTGGGTAGGAGAAGATGGTGGTAGATTAATAGGTGAATTCTCAACTTCTCCCACACCGACTTGCAGAAGTAGAGTTGTTTGATGAGAAGGGGACAAAGGGTCACCTAGAACAACAACCTTGTCTGTCATAGATTTAGGAGCTCTAACTCCGAGGTATTTTGGGAGAGGTTCAAAAGATTCTAGCTGGTGTTGATTTTCTAAAATGTGAACAAGATATAGAAACCTTTCTACCAAGAAAAACCAGTGAACTTCATCTTTAGGAAATTCAAAGCAGTAATGAATGAAACGATCATGAAAATCTTGAATAGATTCATCATGTGCTTTTCACAATTTTATAAATCTTCATATTAAGAGATTTATGATCATAGAGGTCAAAATCAATACATTCTTTTATGAAAAGTTTTTTGAAAGAGTGGATGGAGTCATTAGGCAATGTGTTACACTAGTCTCGCATGTTCCCTTCGAACATGAGAATGAAAAACCCACAACCAGCATCCTCATAGTGGATGTTTTGCTTTGTGCAGAAATAAAGAAATTTTGTAGTGTCATAAATAAAGGTTGTTTCGACCTCACCATTAAATTTGATATTGGACAAGTCATTAATAATTCTCACCGACACTTTTAGATTTTTGTGTCTAGGAAAAAATGTTGGGGTTATGATTTGATGAGAAGTCATCAAATAAGTGTAGAGAATCAAAAGAAAGTTCAAAGGCTTAGCTTGTCATCTAGCCCTCCTTCTAGCACCAGAAATGTTGACATTGCTAGACCCTCCAACATTCAGGGGATGTCCCCGATATGAATTCCCAACTTTACCTTACATCGTTTGGAGGAGTCCAAGTAGTGGGTGGTAATGTTATGCCTTGACCATGGAAATGTGCAGAGAGAAGTATGGTAACTTTGGGTGAGAGAAAGTGTGTGATCCTGTAGAGATTCAAGTGAGATGGATGAAGGTTCCACACATGAATGGAAGTTGGATTTTTCCCCTTGGAAGCCTATAATAGTACGCAACATGAAAAGAACACACGAGTGAAATGAAATCATAAGTTAAGACACAGAATAGTCCACAAGTTAAAGTCATTAGTTAATACAACAACATGAATTTAACAAGATTCATACAAGTACAAACAAAATAGTTCATAAGAAAATGTGTAAGTTAAATAGCATACGTTTCTAATACAACAAGAATAATCCTACCATATTAACAACATATGCATGAAAGTGTGTTGGCTCTAATTTTATTATTATAAGTGAAAATTTTGTTCATACATACACCTTTGACGACCACTAGCCGCAATAGTGGAACATTTTAGTCAAGAAGACCTGCTCCTCCAAATACGTATACTCAATCTATGCTACATAGAAGTCAAGACTCTTCACAATAATCTCTAGCTCTTTCTAAGCCTAACCCTAGCCAAAAGCTTGGCTCCCAAAAGCCTTTCACATGAGTTATGAGTTTCTATTTATAAAAAGAGGGGTGATTGTTCAACTCCCCTTTGTGACCTTTGGACTACCCTCATGAATCTTCAACTTCTTCATAAAATAACACATTACATTACATGTTGACTTTTCATATTCCAATATTGACACTTGGAATTTGACATACAACATAATTACAAATAATTTTGCATTTTACTCTCGTATCCATATAAGAAAAAATAGGATAGAGAGAAATTGACATCCTAAGAAGGCACAACACTATGATGATGGAGTTTGGGAGAACTCTAGCGTAGAAATCTCCACTTGCTACTTCTTGGTCACATATTAGTGCCAAGCTTGTCAGTGTGTGATGGTGTCCCCGACCTGCTTAATGATGTCTTGCTGGAAGCAAACCCTAACCTCCATGGAATCTAGGTACATTGTCTTGAAACTTGACTCCAACTCATTATAAAGCATGCAAAACATTATTCTAACTTTGATATGACCATTGATCAAATCCCGCATGTTTTTTGTGTTCATATCCAAGTGTTCCCTGGTGGTGTCTAGTCTCAATGGCTCCAAGTACTCTTTAACATACTTCTGGACTTGGTTCTCTATTTTAGCTTTGGTGAGGTAACTTGTTGATGGGATCCAGTGTGTTATCACTAAGACATCCAAACTACTATACAACTGCAGATATGAGGCCTGTATGCTAGTAATGAGTGAGGAGAAATTCTTGTTTTTCTGAATCAACATTTGAACCTTAGCTTTCTCTAGCTTTGTGTGGGGCGTCATTTTCTTCACTAAGCCAAGTGGTGCACCTTTGAACCAGATTGTCCAATCTTGTACATAGCTGATGGAATCATGTATTTTTTTTGAGATTTTTCACAAACTCTTTTCTCTGTTGTTATAAGCCATGCAATTGAACAACTGATTTATGTATGGTGACAAACTTGTCATAAAGCTTCCTCATGGTTTCCCCAAGTGTTAATACTTCAACAAGTATCACTGCACTCATTTCCTCTAATGCGAAAACTACATTCTACGCTAGTTCTTAGAATTTTTCAACCTCTTTCTTGGAAAATTGTAAGTTCTGCCAGTTTCTCATTCTCAACCATCAAATACTAATTTTTTTGATCTTATTTCTCCTACATAGGCCATGTTGGCTTCAGAAATGGCATTTAGATGCTTCCTGGTGTCTGACGCTATCACCCTTTCTTTACTAAATGTAGGTGATGTGTGACATCTAGAAAGTGTTTTCTCTGTGCTTGTACAATCCTCTTTTGGAATGCATCAAATTATAGATTGTACACATCCATCATCAGATCATCATCAAGGAGATCAAAATATCCTTTCTCGCTTAGGGATGGCTCTGCTAGTGGAGGTGGTGGAGACTAAGAGGTGACATGTGGTGCTTGTGGGTGTTCAAGTATGAATCATGTAATTCACCAAATCAACATTTAATTTTCAACTTGAGGTTCTTCCAGTTATTTCAAGGCTATTGTGCACTCTATGTGCAAACCACAGTTTCCCTACCCATTATTGAACATTAACTATAACTTCATCAATGTGTAACAACAAGAAATAACTGTAACAACAAACAACAGTAATAACAAGTAATAACTGTAAAGGAAATAAGAGTAACAACAATTAGGACTCACGGAACACAATGATAAACATTCACAACAACAATAAACTCATGAAATTAAACCTAACACACATATAATCTAGAAGCACCTGGTCAAGAGAGTGGGCCCAACTCCTTGATCAGGGTTGTGGTGAGATCAATGAATCACAATATGCTCATAAGATCAAACTATCATTAATTAAAGAAATATTATAATTATTTTGTTACAGAATTAGAGTTAGATTATTTCTCCTATAACCTTAATGACTCTTAACAATGATAACTTTCACAAGCAGCAACTCTTCTTTATATATTTTGTTAATAATACAGTTCCTAGAATTCCAATGTTATCTACCTTTAATTACATGGTGGTTTTTGAAACAAAACATAATGTAAAAGATAGCAACATGCCAATCGAGAGATTGATTCACTATTGTAGACAATGTTCAAGGATAGCATTTCCAGGTTTGACGATATCCTTCAATGAATCACGGTCCTGGTCATTCTTCCTTCAAATCTGCATAAATAACTAAATTAACAAGCTGCTTAGGTAATAATACCCTAAAAATATGTTGCATTGACCAATAATCCATAAAGACATGAAAAGAGGTAAATTTGTGTGTTTTAAGATATCGATTAACCATTATTGGCATGAAATGGGTAAAAAGAACAATGTAAAAGAGTGAGTAAAAGTATGTAAATCTAGCCATCAACATATCCCCCCAAAAGGCTTTATTACATGTCCTCATGCATTTCTTTTCCTACTCAAGTCTGGGTTAGAGATGCGATGACCAACATGAAGTTGTGTGAGATTTTATTTTGCAGACATCTCTATTCCCAAAGGCTTATATCCATATGTCTAGATGACTTCCTTCCACCTATCCTCGACTACGTCATAAGATGGAGTATACTAATTGGCTAGAAGCGAGATAATGGTGAATCAAAACCTCAACCCCATCTATCGGACCCCACAAAGCCACATGCATGCAATATACTGAGGTACCTTGTTTAGATCTCGAGCAAAATTGGGGGCCCCAAAAGGTTCAAGCATCCTGACAGATGATGACAATAGCATCCACCTTTTTTGGCAGCTGTCCCAAGCCTCCTCTTGACAAGTAAATATTTGTTTTAAGCATATATCAATGCACCATTTATGGGTTTCCATCATCTATTCTTTCCATCCTTCTTTCCCTAAGAGAATCTCATGTCTATTATAAACATTCACAGACTGACAATTCTCCATCAGAAGGACAAGTGGCTTATTTACTTGATTCTCTTTGAACGTGTCAAAGGCCTTGTTCAATTTAACATTATTAACTATGTAAGAGGTAAAGGGTGGCAGTTGAATGTCTCTGACATATGGCATTGGATCAAATGATTGATCATTTCCCAAAAATTAATCATGCATATAGAGTTCGCACCTCAACTGTTGATCCAGAATTTTGTGGCATCTCAAGATGTAGTGAAACTACATTGAATCTTCCATCTCATGGATGAGCTCCTGGAAAACACTTTCTAAACAAAATAATATATATTGATCATGGAGGAACAGAGCATAGCTATGGGTAGGGGGTCGGCAAGCCATTTCCTGTTGTGCCAAAGTCAACATTTCTTCCTTATCGACCTTTAGTAGCTTCACCTGTTCTTCCAGTCCCTCAAATCGCTTTTGTATCTCTGTTGCTTCTAATTTTCCTTCTCCATATGTTCTATGAAGTCATAGACTATTTTCACAGCTTGCTTGTGAATTTTTGTTTTTCCTACCTGGTGGGCTTCTTAAGAAATGGACCCTGTTGGAGGCGAGCTGCAACAACCTACCATTTCTGGGTCTCTGCAGCCATCGTGAATTCTCGAGACTCAAATAAATGCAAGAATGGCTCAATTTATGTAGTCACTGAAGTCATGGGCCTATCTTTAGTCTGTGATACCATTGAAATAGTTTTAGGTTGGGGCTTCACAATGCTTTTCTTGTGCTTCCCCACTCCTCTTCATAAGCGTCGTACATGTTTTCTCAATTTAGCGATTTCCAATTTCAACTGCATGTTTTCTTTGAATTGTGACTGATATGTTTCCTTCAGAGGGGGTCTACTTTTCACACATTTCTCAATGAACTCTTCTTTTACAACCAATTCTTCCATAGTTCTCGCAGTTGGTCCAGGGCTTCATAGGTTGATGTTGAAAAAATCGTCAACTAGTCTTGTTTTACTCTGATTTTTTCCATTTGTTCCGCGACTCAGGGAAAGACCCTGCCATCTCCTTCTTTAGGTATTAGGATCTCTTCATCTTCCCTGTATGGTTCCAGATTCATGCTAGGGTCTTATGGGGTAGTGTATTTGACATCCTCTTCTTGTAGTTTGTCTACTACCTGATCATCCTCTTCCATTTGATCTAGAATTATTTCTAGCCCTTGCAGCTTAGTTTTATCAGCAACATCCTTCTCTAATCATTCTGTAGAAGTAGTACCAACCATCGCTTCTTAATTTTTTCCTTTGGTTGGTACTGGTTCTTGTGCACAAGTGCCAACCACCAACCCTTCAATTTTCTCAATTTGTTCACTAGTCGACACTAGTTTTTGAGTAACAATGTTGATAATGGTGCATCCAACCTTCCCAAAAAAAATTAGGATCGGGGGAGAAGATTTTTCTTTCTTCATGCATCTAGGGGAATGGAATCTCCTTGCCCCATTTGGAAAATAAAAAAGAAAACGAGAGCGAGGAATAATTTCATCAGTTTCCATTCTCTTCTTCTTTTATGTTCACTAGTTGTTCTAAGGTCCCTTTTTGTCCTTCTTCCTGTGATTCTTGTGAATTGTCCTTCAACTCAGCAACCAACACTAGTTCTTGTGGAGTAGTGTCAAATTTGGCCCCTATTTCTTCCAAAGGTTCCATGTTTGTTTGAGCAAGTGGTGTTGGTTCTTGTGTGGCAACACCACCTACATTTTCAACCAAAGGTTCTTCAATGGCTTGGACAGGTGGTGCTGGTTCTTGTGTGTCAACACCACCTACATTTTCAACTGAATGTTCTTCAAATACTTGAATAGGTGATGTTGGTTCTTGTGTGTTAGCATCACCTCTAATTCCATCCACGGGTGGTGATTCTTCTCTTTGATTTGTAGTCAACGCTAGTTCTTGTGGAGAAGCATTGATTTCACTCTCTCGTATCTACATTTTTACTGGGTTAATAAGAGATGCTGGAGCAGCATCATTTGTGGCCTCTTCTTCTGTTGCTAATTCTTCTTCTTCCTCCCTTGTAGGAAGCATACCCACAAGTTCTTCCTCCATTAGCTCTGTGAATTGTGGCTAAGCCACGAAGGCTCGAGATAGAGCATGCATCACCAATAATCTTACCAACACATGATTTGTGAGAACTACTAATGGTTGTCGAGACTAGTGGGTAGACTGTGCCATTAAGTGAACCTGTGCATGCCAAAACCAAAGGCATGCAAGGAGTTTGAAATGGTATTTAAATAGTGTATAAAACCAACCTTCACAGGTAACATACCTCATAACAAAATATGCCACCTCAGCCCATGGGTATGGCAAATATTTATGATCATACCCTTTTCCTTTCTAGATCACTGTCTCCCCAGCTTGCAAAAACAATTCTCGAAACTCTAGCAGAGAATATTTCTGAGAGAACCACTTCCGATTTCCTCGCTGCAACCCGCTGAAAATCAAAATAGTGTCCTCCATGACAAAAATATCCAGCCTGTGAACTCTGGAATTTTTTCCTTCTAGGTTTAATGCAAATTCAGCTGTGAGAAATTCATCAAATCCTTGTAGCCTCTCAAAATCCGCATGCCATCCTACATCCAAGAAGAGTTTCCAAATGTCTACATTGCATCGAACCTACTCTATGCTTTCTAGTTCATGTCTCACATCCTTCCCCCCCATTATGCAACGACTTCGTAACAACACTTCGAGGGACAATAGACCATCAAGGAAGACTGTTGGTAGGCATATTTCTAGTGAGAGATATGTGATAGTGATGGCGTGTAGTGAGAGTGAAATTCGGGAGGGTAACGGTGAAGTATGGAAAAATCCATGGTGGATAATGTTAATAATGAGTGATAATTGTGATAATTACTTCATAGCATTGGAAAGGGTGTTCATTAATACAATAGTACTAGCTTCAAGTCCCGATGTATATGGGTAACCGTGCAAAGTATGGTGGAAATCATGGAGTGTACGCAATCCTCTTTGAAAAAAAAAAATCTTAATGAATTTATTATTCCATTTAGTTCACTACTGCTATATTGCAGTAGTATTATGAACAACTACCAGACGAATTTTATCCAACTCATTTAATTATTTCGATCAATGTTTTTGGGCTTCTGAAAGTTATAGACCTACTTCAAGGGATGTCCTAGGCATCTTAATTTCGAATTCCACTGGAAACAAAGGGGATTTCGCATAGAGAAGTGCATATGGCGAAAACATTGTTGTGTTCCACCATGTTGTAATATATGCCCACAATGCCTCAGAATATTTTAAGCCCAATTCCGAAGATGGTTCGTTACAATATTTGTAAGAATATTCTGTAGTACCATGTTTTTATTTTCAGCATGACCATTCACCTAAGGGTGACATGGAGATGTTACCCTATGCTTGATTCCATACTTTTTCATAATTCATGTTATCGGATGTGATGTAAACTGCACCCCTCCATCTAAAACTATCTCTATAGGAGCTCCATACCATGCAATAATTTATCCAAATAAAAAGTTCAAGACAACCTGATCTGTTTTTATCGCAATAGCCTTGGCCTCTACCCGCTTTGTCATGTAATCTGTGCAAACCAAAATGTGAACTTTCTATTGTGAAGGCAGATTAAATGGCCCAATGAAATTTATAGTATAGTTTTCAAAGGGCTCAAGAGCTAGTCGAGGCTGTAACGAAATTTCATCTACCTGACCAGGCTGACCCATCCGCTGGAAACTATCACACCCTCTAACATATTTCCTTGCATCACGAGAAATAGAAGGCCAATAATATCTTATTTGTAAAACCTTATGACCTATTTTCTTATTAGCAAAATTTCCACCACATGGGCCATCATGAGCATCTTTCAAGACATCATAGATGTCATCACTACTTATGCAGTGCCAGATTTGCTCATCAGATCCCATGTAAAAGAGATATTCCTCTATCCATGAATAATGAGCAATATGATGGATAATCCTTCACTGTTCTCTATAAGGAAAGTGTTTAGGCACCTTTCCTGTAGCAAGTTAGTTAGCAATATCTGCATACCATAGAGTGTGAGTACAAATTGAAAACATATGTTCATCTATAAAACTATCCTCTACATGTGTACCTTCATCAGTAGTATCCATCCTAGATAGGAAATCCACAACTACATTATCTTTCCCTCATTTATCTACAATGGTAATATCAAATTCTTGAATTAACAATAACCATCTTGTAACACGACCAGGGGTTATTGTTTTGTTCATCAGATACCCGACAGTTGTATGAAGAGTGTGCACAAAAGTAGGATACCCTGCAATATAATGCCATAATTTAATAATATCATAAATGACAGCTAAGAACTCCCTTTTATTGACCGTATAGTTTAATTTAGCAGGAATTAAATTCTTGCTGACATAGTAAATTGCGTATGATTTCTTGTTCTCCTATTGCCCCAAAACTACCCCTACTATTGTTTGAAAAGCATTAGTAGAGACTTGAAATGGGAGATTCCAGTTAGGACCGCGTAATATTAGAGCCTTGTAAACTAGTTCTCTTATTTCTACAAAGCTACTTCACATTCACCTGTCCACGCAAATTCTACATCCTTATAAGGTAGCAATTGAAAAAGTGGGAATATTATTTTAGAAAAAAATTCTATGAAACACTATAATAGCCAGCATAACTAATAAAGCTACATACCTATGTCGATGTCTTAAGGATAAGAAATTTTAATATTACCTCTACCTTCGCAGGATCAACCTGAATTCCTACAGCTGAAAGAAAGTGTCCCAGCACTATTCCTTCTTTCATCATCATATGACATTTGACTGTACTAAGAGAAAAATGTGTTTTATTATATCTTTCAAGTACTTTCTCTAAGTTTTTCAAAGGTTCTGTAAAGGAATCCCCATATGGGGTGAAGTCATCCATGTAAATCTCAATACTATCATTAACTAGATCATATAAAATTCCTAATATTTCCCTTTCAAAGGTAGCAGGTGCATTACAAAGGCCAAATGGAAGGACTCGGTAGGAAAACATTCTCGAAGGGCATATGAAGGTAGTTTTGTCTTAATCCTCAAGAGCTATTTATATATGATTGTATCTGCTAAACCTATCTGGAAAGGAGAAGAACTCCTTCCCCACTAATATATCAACAACTTGGTCAATAAAGGGTAAGGTAAAATGGCCTTTCTAAGTTTCTCTGTTTAGTTCTGTGTAATAATGCAAATACGCCTCTTTCCATTCTTCTTAGAACCAATGACCAGTAGGGAAACCCATTGACTGTCTGATATTGGATAATTAAAACCCACATCTAATAGCTTATGTAATTCATCTTTGACAAAAAATGAAGGCATGACTCATTCTTCTTTGTGGCTACCTAATAGGTCAATGTTCCTCTATAATGTATATATGATGAGTACATATATAAGTAGGGATGCCTTCATATCTGTATACTCCCAAGCAAAGGCTTCTTTATGCTCTCGGAGGACTTTCAACAATTGTTTGGAATGGGAGTATGAAAGGTCAAGATTAATATTCACTGTTTTCCCTGGTTCAATTTCTACATGAGCACTATTACAAGGTACAATTTCAGGAATGTTTCCTACTTCTCTTTCTGGTTCAATATCTTCCTAAACATTGCAACCCATGCACTTTCTAATAGTTGACAGGTTGAATTAGAAATGGAGTCGGGTCTACTTAGAAAGGTGCTAACTCCATTGCATCCTTAAAATATAGAGCCTTGGTGATGGTAAGGATGGCTCTAACTTCTTCATTCTTAGATTTAGGCTCTTTGGTAGGTAGAGATTTTGTATCAAGGTAATCTAGGTTTATTTTATGAACTTGGTTCTGCAGGGGGGTAAAGTATAAGATTCTTTGTACCTTCCCCATTGGATATTACCATGTTTCCAAACCACCACAGAATGTAGGCATCTGCAATTGCAAGCTAAGGTCTTTCTAAAATCAAACGATGCCCATCAACTCAGGATTGGGTGTGTAAAAGAAAAAGGTCAACGTGGTACTCCCATGAGTCTACTAAAATATTGATATCTTCCAGCATCCCTACTGGTCTTATAGTAGACCGATGTGCCAATTCTAGGATGGTGGGAGTTGATTTAAGGTTATGCAAACCCAAGGTAATCATAGTTGCAAAGGTTATAACATTAGTCATTGCCCCAAAATCTACCAGTACATTTGGGATATCCAGCCCATTAATTTGTACTATTAGAATCAAGTTGCTAGGATCCCTGTATTTGACAGGTATAGATTTCTCCAGCATTATATCTGATAATTTATCCATGACATGAATAGTAAGTGGGTCGTTTCATTTTCTACGAAGTTTTTTAGAAAAATATTCTTTAATTTTCTTAGCATAAATTAGTAAATCGCTCAAAGCCTAAAGTAACAAAATTTTAATGAATAAAATTTGCAATTCTCATAAAATGTCAAATTCAAGATGAGGAATTTGTTTGCTCAAAGATAATATTTCCAGATAAGATGGACCAGTCTAACATCCTCTAGTAACATTAGTTTGTGAAGGGGTTTTTTTCTTTATAGGAATCTGTGTTGGCTCATCCCCTATTCTTCTATTTTCTAGTTCTTAGACGTCATCATTGATATGTTCCACAATTATTGGTGAAGTTTGAGCATTGACCACCTGACCAGATCGAAGATTCAATTCGTTACATTTTGAGGTGGAAATACTATATGCAAGGAGGTTGAGTGTCTCAACCTATTGAGCCCCTCTATTATTTGGATTTGGATTGGATTGGATAGGTAGTTGAGGATGAAGAAGAGGATTACTAGTGGGCACATTAGGAGGTAGTTATAGTGGTCATGGTGGCATAGGTTGGGAGAATTATATTGAAGGAGGAGGAGGAGGTCCATGACAATTCTGGGACCATGAAAAATTTGGACCAGATTGAGGGTAACATGGTTTCCAAGAAATTATATATTGGTAACATTGTGACCAAGAAGGTAAACAAGGTATATACTACTAACTAAAATTAATATTATTTAAATATTGAGATGGGTCTTGAGGCATATCATGATTCATGCTTGGCGGTTGTGGCTAACATGATTTCCTTGTTCCCATAAAATAAAGTTGATATGCTTCTTCATTTGTTCCTTGAAAGACTGCCTTCAATACAGTAAGAGATGGACAAGTGCTAGTGGAATAACTCTATTCACATATCGCACAAGTCTCCATGGAATCTAATGGACTTTCCTTCAACAGAAGCTTCTTCCTGCATTGAGGGCAGAAAATACACATAGCCTTCTATACTTCCATATGATTCTGTTTCACCTGCAACACATCTAGATTAGATGATAATGTGCTCAAGATATCGTTTCTTAGGCTTTTCAGTAGATTCCCAATTTCAGCCTTTGTGACTCCACCGCTAGATGTTTTGAGAGTTTGGATTCCCTGCCTCTGTCTCGTAGCCCCTTATGAAGACTTGATGCATAATTTGCAGATGGTATCAAAATATTCCTTTGATATATCTCCTTTCCCTACTATGTTCAATAGCTCTAGAGATTCCTCCCTCATTTCTTTGAGAAATATGATCTTCAAGATATTCTTATCCAGGTAATTGTGGCCTGATCTATGCAAACTATATTGAAAACATTCCACAAAATCTTCCATATTCTCATCCTGTTTTATTCATAATCTTAAAGATTTCTTCCTTCACATCTCAGGATTTGTAGTAGTCCTGATATTTCTCGAGGAAAATCAACTTCATATCATCCCATGTAGCAATAGATTTCCCCTGTAAACCCATAAACCATCTCAAAGAAGGGCCCTTCAAAGTAGCACGGAATATATTTAATTTATGAGCATTATAAATATAATCATATCCATAAAAAACAACGTCGAATTCAAAAAATAATGTGTCTATATCCTCCAAAGAAAGACCATGGAAATTAGGTAATGTCGTCAAAGGAATAGCCTTCATAGGCGCATCACTTCTATTATCCCCAATTGGAAATTCAATCGAAGAATTTGCAAGAGCCATGAATATCTACCAATACCCAGTTGGAATCTCAATAGGTTTTAACTCTAGTTGTTTTATAACTCATGATTGAAGTTGTTCAACAATAATCCCTTGATCAATGGCTCAAGGAATTCCCTCAAATTTTCTTCCTCCGAACTTGCAATATGCATTTCCTCAGATCCTCTACTTGCTACTTCTTCTTCCCCAAATTGAATTTTTGTTATTGGGGGAGGTTCTAGTTGTAAGACTCATTGTCCTCCAGATCTCATATGATATCTTACCCTAACAACAACTCTTGACGATGCTCTAGACTCAGCCCTTGAAATGATCCCTTGGATGTAATTTTTTCTTCCTAAATCAACCCCCTTTCTTTTTTGGCTATCCCTCTACCCATTTATTGGTGTCTTTGTTCATATAATCAAGAAATAAAAGGGAAACATTAAAGAAAATTAAAATCTCAAGAACTGGAGTAGGATAAGGACTTCCCTCCCTACGACAAAACAGTGGCCCCTAAAGAAAACAAGAGAAAGAAAATAAAAAATTCACAAAATTCAAGCTCAAGACCTGAAACAGGGTGAGAAATAAAACTTCCCTTCCCATGACAAGAGAAAAATACTTATGAAAGAAGAACAAATAAATATAAAGCTCCAGACCTGGAGCAAGGTGATGAAAACATGCTTCCCGAGGACGAGAGAATAATCCTAAAAGAAAACAAGAAAAAAAAGAAAGCAAACAACCAAATGATCTAATAATCAGGACCTGGAGCAAGTTTTAAAATTCCTTCCCGTTGAAGCCTCAAAATTCACTTCAACAACATCGGGGGATGACCACCTGGTCTAAACTTTAAAACGAATGCTTTCCTATTTGGAATGGTGGTTCTGATTGGTTCAACTAGTTCCACCTACCTTCTGTCAATCTCCAAAATGGCTTACAATATGACTTTCATCCACTAGTGGAGAAGAGACATTAGATCAACCCTCTTGTTGATTAGGAAAGAAAGTGACCCGGCTCAGCCAAACCACAACTAAAGTTTTCCTTTTTCGAAAGAGGACTTATAAGAATGTAAAATTAAATGTAAATGAAAACTTATTCTATAATGCAAGAAAAATGAACTAAATCCTAATCCTATCTAAATTAGGCTAATATAGATCTAACCCAACTGTGAACAAGATATTTAAATGATTCGGATTTAAATATGTCTGGCTTATAATGAATATCAAGCTAACGAACTTGATCCGAATTGGATCCATGAAATTTTCAAAGTTCTATGAATGTATCAAATCATGATAGACTTCAAAAACTTGTGAACAATGAGCTATTAGAAAGACCTTTGGACAGTGGTAGTTTGCAGCCAACAAGGAATGACGAGGACCTCGGTCAAAGTGCGTTGATCGAGGCCCATGGAGACTATGGAGGACACAAACTAGCAGTTGGAAAGTTTGTATCAGAAACAGAGGCCGTTTCGGATGCACACTAATTGTGCATCACTGGGCAAAACCCCTCGAAATCGAAAGGCCCTGATCACTTGGTCACAAGTGAAGCCAAAAAACCATGGGAAATGTGCTAAAGTGAAAGGCAGGTCTCGCGCCCCAAAACCGGTAGAATATTGGAGGCATTTTGGGCGGTAAGTAGAATTGTCAGGAGACCCAGCAATGTCATACATCAAACGACGTGTGTCCGACAGATGAGAGAGAAAACTACCTCTCATCGCTGGTTAACGTCTGAGCAAGTCAACTACATGATAAGAGCAAAGACCGTAGGATATAGGGCTCCAGATGTAATGGCGAAGATTGCACCTGATGGAAAACTGGATTTGATGGGAGAAATAAGCTGTGACACATAAAGGTTGAATTCCAATTGGACCGCTAAGTTGGTGGATGAATCATTACACAGAGTAACCAAAATACCGAACTGTATGAGGAAGAGTTGGCACAGTTTGTGAAAAGACAAGTGGCCACTTCCCTGTGAGACGTTACACAGTGGCGATGACACAGAGGTAGGGAATTCCAAGTGAACAACAGCAGGCGATCTGAAGAGGTAGAAGAGGAAGTGAACAGTCAAGGATGTATTAGCTTTAATCCATGAACGAACAGAGAACAAAATTGAGCATGGTAAGAAGAAGGTGGCAGTGAGATAGAAGAAACAAAAGAAGACACAAAGATCTGAGCTGACCTGTAGAGCTAAGGCAACATCGAGCAGACAAAAGGCTTGAGAGGTTCAAGCAATCCCTATGAGGATATCCGTCAGGAACTGAGTACCAAATTGGACTCTTCCCATCAAGACCAGTTGAGGTCAAGACTTGGTAAGGGGGAGTTTGTGCACTCTAGTGGCTTGGGGAATCCAAGAGCCACCCTACTAAACACAATTTGTTTCAAGAGACTCAAATTGAGCTCCTTATTGTAAAAACTCTGCTTAAAGACACAATAAAAGAAGGCCACCACTGAAAGCTGGACTGGAGACGTAGCCCAGGAGGATTGGGTGAACTCCTTATTAATTTTTTGTGTTCTTATATTTGCTTACTGTGTTTCTCTTACTGCTTTCTAGTGCCTGTGTATTTTTCACATGAGTTTGTAATACATTCATTCATTAATTAATTAACTAAGATCACTCACGAGTGATTTATAGATCAAGTGGTATCAGAGCCCTAGGTTCTTAATGTTAGACAAGCTTGTGTTGGATTTAGTTGTTGAATACCAACTAGATCAAAGCTCAGATTAGGAGAAGGATAGTTGGTCGAAACTAATCCTAAAATTGGAAGAGTCTATCCTCGAAAGACAATTTTAGAGGAAGGTTCTATGGGGATAGACCCTCAATTCATAGATAGTTTCCTAGCCATAAGGTCCATGATAGAGGAAATTTATAAGGACTTTAGAAAAAATAAATATGAAGATTCATCAGGCTCCAAACAAGACAAAGGAGAAGATGAGTCTCTCCTCCATGACCACTCAAAAGGCAAAGGGAAAGAAGAAAGATTTCTCACACCTCCTAATAGCCCTGAACATAAAAGGAAGGCATATTTGATTAAACTAGATGTTAAATTTGATTTACCTATATTTGATGGAGAGTTGAATGCAGAAAAGCTGGACAATTGGATTAGACAAATTGACATTTATTGCAAAGTGTAGAGTATTGATTCAGACAAGAGCAATATTTAGCTGACAATTCTATGCCTTGGAGGCACTGCCTTGGTTTGGTGGGAAGGTAGGACCCAAGCTGAAATGAAGAGACATGGTAAGACCATTTCCATCTGGAGTGAATTTGTTTCTACAATCAAAAAGGAGTTCTATCTATTGGCCTACATGCAGCAAGCCATGATGAGCTGGCAAAACTCTTCGACAGTTGAAAGGGCAAAGTGTACAAGGTTACACCCAAGAATTTAGGAAGGGAGCATTGACCCTAGGAATCTCATTAGACTCACATGAGACTCTGTTGAAGTACATTTGTGGTCTACGTAGCTACATGAGGCACACTATCCTCATGTTTAATCCCACTAGTATAGATGAGGTATCTATTCAAGCTACTCATCTAGAGGCTAGAAGAAAGAATGGAAGTCTAGAAGTTGGGGGATCATCCTAGCCCACTGCAAGAAAGAATAAGGAGAAAAGAAAGCAGAAATGGAAAGCAAGGAAAGCTAACACTATAGAGAAGAGAAAGTCTTCATGCACTTACTGTAAAAAGGATGGGCATGATGATGAACACTGTTGGATTTTACATCCGGAGCTGAGACCTAAGAAGTTCGAGGGCAAGAAGAATAAGACTACTGCAACTATTCAGAAAGATTTGGGGTTAGGCTCGGGAGATGAAACAACTATTGCAGCCACATGTATAAAAGGTAAGAATTTTGAAGCATCTACTAGTAATTCTACACAATCTACTATTGATGAAGAAAATGAGAGAAAAATACACGAGCTTTTCCATATTCGAGTTATTTCCAAACATCAAAAGGTTAATACTTTGTTTGATAGTGGCTCACAAGTAAATTTGATTTCTGAAGAAATTGTAAAGAAGTTGGGATTAGTGGCTACACCTCACAAGAAACCATACCCATTAGGATGGTTAAATGATAAAGCACAACTACAAGTGACTAGACAATGAAAACTCAAGTTTTCTTTTGGGTCAACATTTGTAGATGGGGTTGATATAGACATAATTCCTTTGGATATATGTGGAATTGTTTTAGGAATCCCTTACTTGTATGACAGAAAAGATATTTTCTATATAGTTGAGGAGAAGTATCTACTTGTTAAAGATGGAATCAAATACTTTATAAGAGCTAATAAGCTCAAGAATAATTATACTCCCATAAACTCAAGGCAGATGAAACGAATGATAAATTCATGCAAACAATTCTTATTTATGGTTGTAAAGGAAAAGAAACCTGATAAACCCAATGTATTTGAGGGCTATAATGCTAAACAGCAAGCTGATTTAGAGAAGGTTGTTTCAGAGTATGATATCTTGTTTCAAGAACCTAAAGTTCTACCACCCAAAAAGGAAATAGTGCATGACATTATTTTGTAGCAAGATGCTCCATTGCCTAACATTGGAATGTACAGGTTGTCTGCTTTAGAGAATGCTGAAATCAAGAAGCAGGTGCAGGAGTTGCTCGAGAAAGGGTTCATTAGACCTAGCACATCACCATGTGGGTCATCAATCGTTTTGGTGAGAAATAAAGATGGCTCATGGAGAATGTGCATTGATTACCAAGCACTGAATAAGATAACAATAAAAAATAGTTATCCCCTTCCTCACATAGATGATCTTTTCAATCAATTGAAAGAAGTTGTTTATTTTTCCAAGCTAGACTTGCATAATGGATATCACCAGGTCAGAGTTACAAAACAAGATGCATGGAAGACTGCTTCCAAGACAAAGCAAGGATTGTATGAGTGGTTGGCTATGCATTTTGGCTTAACTAATGCTCCTGCTACTTTCATGAGACTAATGAATGATGTACTCAGACATTTTCTTGATGATTTTGTTATTGTGTATCTGGATGACATCCTGATATTTAGTAAAACATGGGAAGAACATTTAAAGAATGTTAAGAAGACACTAGATGTTTTGAAAAGAGAAAAAATTTATGTTAAACTCTCAAAATATGAATTTGGCAAAACATCTTTGGATTGTTTGGGACACATAGTAGGGGGTGGTGAATTGAAGATAGATCCCTCTAAGGTGGCAGTCATTGTAAACTGGCTAAAATCGAAATCTGCTACATAAGTTACGAGCTTCTTAGGAGTAGCACAATGTTGGAGAAAGTTCATTTCTAACATTTCCTTAATTGCAGCTCCCTTACATGCTTTAACAGGATTGAACAAGGCGTTTCAGTGGAGCAGAAAGCCTTCGACACCTTGAAAGAAATGATTAGTACAGCACTTGTACTAGCACTGCCTGATCTTCAAAGACCATTTGAGATCCAAACAGATGCTATTGATTATGTCATGGGAGCAGTGTTGACACAACACGGTAAACCCATTTGTTATCATTCTAATACATTTTATTTTGCAATAGTTAACTAGCCTACATATGATAAAGAATTGTGTGCATTAGTACATAGTGTGAAAAAGTGGAAACATTACCTAATGGGCAAAGAGACAATAATACATATTGATCATCAACCACTTCAATATCTACACTCCCAAACTAGGTAGCAACAATCAAGACACTATAGGTGGATGGGTTTTCTACAACAGTTTCATCTAGTCATCAAATATAAAAAGGGCATACACAATAAAGTTGTAGATATGTTATCTAGACCCATTATAAATGCATATACTATACTTAAGCATAATTATGTGTTACATGAGAGCTACATTGAACAATATGCTCAAGATATAGACTTTAAAGATGTATATGCAACTTTAAGTCAAGACAAATGAATAGAAGAATTGGATTATCATGTAAAGGAATGACTCCTATATCATTGTGCGAAGCTATGCATTCCACAAATTGAAAGAGTAAAGATAATTCCAGAAGCACACACTTCTCTAATATTAGGTCACTTTGGGGTAAGTAAAACATCTGCACAGCTACAAAGATTTTGTTATTGGCCAAAAATGAATGAGACAGTTTCTAGATATGTAAGACGGTCTACTATGTGTGCTAAAAGCAAGCCCAACAATATAAAACTAGGCATGTACACTCCATTACCAGTTCCTTCTCACCCTTGGGAAAGTGTTTCCATGGATTTTGTTGGAGGACTGCCTAAATCTAGGAAAGGTCATGATTATTTGTATGTTGTTGTAGATAGGTTTAGCAAATGTGTATTTTGATACCTTGTAATAAATAGATTAAAGCTGAACAAACTGCAAAACTATTCTTTCAACGTGTATGGGTTCATTTTGGATTACCCACTTCCATTGTATCTGATCGAGACACATGATTTGTGGGAACGTTTTGGTCAAGTCTGTGGGAACTAATGGACACCAAACTGAAGAAAAGCACATCATTTCATCCACAAACTGATGGCCAGACCGAAGTAGTCAATAGGAAAGTGATCCAGTTGCTCAAAGGATATTGCAGCAAGCATCCTAAGCTTTGGGATGAACATTTGTGTTATTTGCAGCATGCTTACAACAAAGAAAAAGATTCTTCTACACATAGATCTCCTTTTGAGACCTGTTTTGGTTTCACACCAAGGTCTCCTTTAGATTTTTTCTTTTGTAAAGACACCACAGTTGAGGGACACAGTGATGTGGATAGGGAAACTAGGTTCATTGAATAAATCCAAGAGATCTACTAGGCAGTATAGGAATAGTTGGAAAAGAGCCAAGTGAAATACAAGGCAAGGCGTGACAAGCATTGGATGGAGCATAGTTTCCAAGTTGGTGACCAAGTCTGGCTATATATCAGCAAGGACAGGATGCAAGGTGAAGGTAAAAAGCTAAAGCCTATCAGGTATGGACCTTTCAAGATACTTGAGAAAATTGGTGAGAATGCTTTTCACCTTAATCTACTAGCTTACATGCACATCTACTCAGTCGTAAATGTAGATTGCTTGAGACTATTTGAACCTTCACTAATTGATGATCTTGAAGAGTAGAGTCAATTGCCTTCTATTGATGCCCTGTTACCTGAATATCTTAATGAATTGCAGGAAGACACAATTCTGGACAAGAAGGTGAGGATGACACATAGGGTAGATGTTGAGTACCTCAGAATTGGGCTCAAGGTTTCAAAGCTGAGTAGTGCAAAGTGGATAGAGATTGGACAAGTAAGACAATTGTACCCTCACTTAGTCAATGCTTGAAAATGGAATTTTGGTGGTCCAAATTTTTTTTTAGTGGGAAGGCGATAATCTGAATTGGATCCATGAAAATTTCAAAGTTCTATGACTGTATCAAATCATGATAGACTTCAAAAACTTGTGAACAATAAGCTATCAGGAAGACCTTTAGACAGTGGCAGTTTGTAGCTAGTAAGGAACAACGAGGACCTCGGTCAAAGTGCGTTGACCGAGGCCCATGGAGACTATGCAGGATGCAAACTAGCAGTTAGGAAGTCTGGATCAGAAAACGAAGGTCATTTCTGATCACGCATCGCTGGGAAAAACCCCTCGAAATGGAAATGCCCCTAGAATTTGGTCACAAGGAAAGCCAGAAAACTGTGCGAAAAGCACTAAAGTGAAGGTGGGTCCCGCGCTCCAAAATCAATGGAATATCGGAGGCATTTTGGGTGGTAAGCGAAATTGTGAGGAGACCTAGCGATGCCATACAACGAATGACGTGTGTCTAGCGGATGAGAGAGAAAAACTACCTCTCATCGCGAGCTAACATCCGAGCAAGTCAACCAAACGATAAGAGTGAACACTGTAGGATCTGGGGGCTCCAGATCTAACAGCACAGATTGTGCCCAATGGAAAACCGGATTTGATGGTACAAATAAGATTTGGCACATAAATTTTGAAGTCTAATTGGACCACTGAGTTGGTGG
Organism: Pinus taeda; assembly: GCA_000404065.3. Lineage (NCBI taxonomy): Eukaryota > Viridiplantae > Streptophyta > Pinopsida > Pinales > Pinaceae > Pinus > Pinus taeda. Next base: position 60,748 of record APFE030828497.1, read on the forward strand.
ATGAATCATTACACAGAGTAACCAAAATACAGAACCGTTTGAGGAAGAGCTGGCGCAGTTTGTGAGAGGACAAGTGGCCAGTTCCCTATGAGACGTTACACAGTGGCGATGATGCAGAGTTAGGGAATTCCAAATGAACAGCAGCAGGCGATCCAAAGAGGTAGAATAGGAAGTGAACAGTCAAGGACGTATTCACTTTAGGCCATGAATGAAAAAAGAACAAAAGCGAGCATGGTAAGAAGAAGGAGATAGTGAGACAAAAGAGAAAGAAGCAGATGCAGAGAGCCGAGCTGACCTGTAGAGCTAAGGAAGCATCAAGCAGACAAAAGGCTTGATAGGTTCAAGCAATCTCTGTGAGGATATCTGTTGGGAACTAAGTACCAAATTGGACTCGTCCCATCAAGACCAGTTGAGGTCGAGACTTGGTAAGTGTGTGCACTCTAGTGGCTTGGGGAATCTAAGAACCACCTGTTATGAATCCAGCTCAAGAAAAGATATAAGAGATAGATCAACAACTTAGAATTCAGCCTCTTCGAGGGGGCAACCTCCTTTACATTACATAAATGAACAATTCTTGGATGATACAAATGACAAAACCTCCTTTCTATATATAGGAGTCTAAGGAGTCATAATATAACCCAGCCGACCTAACAATAATATATAAAGCCACAAAAATA
>APFE030828498.1:7638-26999 GCA_000404065.3 Pinus taeda
CGATGTCGGAGCGGAGATCGCGGAGCGTAACAGGCTAGGGTTTGCAAACCTGACAAGCAGAGTTGCAGGGCAGGCTGAGCAAATCGGGGTCAAGGGGCAGTGCAGGGGAATCGAAGCAAAACGGAGAAGGATCCTATCCCTCTCGCCGTCGCGGTAGAACCTTGAATCTGAGAGTGCTGAGGGCAGAATGGAGAATCAGCAGGGGAGGGGAGAGATCCCCTCCTTTAAAAATATAGTTGCAGGAGAGGCAAGCGGTTCTGGCATCCAGAATGAGACTAGGGCGAATAACAAGGAAGCACCGGTGATGGGAAAACTGTGGCAAATGAAGACAGGAGGGAAATGCTTACCGAGGGAAAACAAGAAGCTCATATATGTAATACCCAACAATATGCTGGAGGAATACACCAGCTATATGAAAGACCATGCCCTGATTTGTAAGTTTGTAGGGTATTGGCCAAATGAAAGAGAGCTATACAGGTGGATCTATCAAAGATGGAAACCAAAGGGCCACATAGAACTGAAACTGGGAGCAAAGGGATTTTTCACGGCTATATTTGCAAATATGGAGGATAAAGAGAGGGTTTTTGAGGAAGGGCCATATTTCATGAATAATGCAGGCATGTTCATGAAATTCTGGGAGGAAAGGTACAATCCTAACAATGAAAAGATGCTGGAAGCCCCGATCTGGGTCAGATTGTTTGGACTTCCCGTGGAATTTTGGAACCCTGAAATTTTGGAAGGGATCGGCAACACTATTGGGGCATTTGTCAAGGTAGCAGACACAACAAGGAGAGGTAAGTTCACTTCTTACGCAAGGATCTGTGTTTACATGAATATAGCGAAACCCCTTCCGGAACATATAGAGTTGGAATACCATGATTCGGTCTGGCAACAACCACTAGACTATGAGCATATTCCTTTTAGGTGCAGACGCTGCCATGAATACGGCCACCTAGTCAGACAGTGCCCTCTAAATAAGGAAGAAGATTACATAAAAAAAATCAGAGGAACAACATAAGGCAGCAGAGAGAACAGAGGAGACAGAGAAAGGTTTTCAACAGGTTAACAGAAAAAAGAAACCAAACAGAGAAGGAACAAGAACGCAAATACAAATGAAATCACCAAGCATCGAAAGTCAAAACAAGTTTAAAATTCTACAGAATAATAATGAAGAGGAAGAAGCCAATGTGGCCGAGGGTGAAGACCTAGAAAATGAACCTATGGATATTTTTCAGGAAACAGGAGAAAAGGCAGCAGAACAAGGAGAAACGAGCAAAGAAGAACTAGCTGAAGGGATAGAAATACAAAATAACCAGAACCAAATGGAGACGGAAAATCAGCAGGAAAACGAGGCAGAGGAAGAAAAAATTATGAAGCAATTAATCTAGGAATGGAAGAACTTGGATGAAAGATTCATCCCAGACCGACAAAAACAAATATATAAGGAAGCTTTTCAAAAATATAAAGAAAGGAATAAGGGGAATATGGAGAATCAGGATGCTACAGCAGGAGAACATGGGAAAGAATAGTCGGGAATAGGCGGGTCTGGCAAAAGCAGCAGAAAAAGAGGAAGAAAAACAATGAATGAAACGATCCAAACAGTTGGGGAAATTTTGATAAACTCAGGAAAAGTGATACCTCTATCTGAGGTATTTTCCTTCCCTTCCAAAAAGTTATAAATGATTATTATCATCTGGAACATTAGAGGGCTGAACAGTAAGGGTAAATAGAGATATATGAAGGAGAAACTAAAAAAAGAAAAACCAAGTATTATGATTCTGCAAGAAACAAAAATTACGATGCAACAGATGGAAGGTATTATTAAAAATAGCAAGCTCCAATACGAAGTCATGGGTCAGAATGAAATTGGCTCAGCTAGAGGCATTGCAATACTGTGGAACCCAAATGAAATAATTTTTTAGAATTGGACCAACATGTCTAGAATCCTAGCGGGTCTAGGAAGAATAGCAGGTACAAAAGAGAAGGTAATAATTTCAGGAGTGTATGGTCCACATACTCCGGGAGATAGATAAATTTTTCTTAAGAATCTGCAAACAAATCGAAAACTTTATCCGGACACAACCTGGATAGTAGGAGGTGATTTAAATGTAATCCGGTCCTTAAAAGAAAAAAAGGGAGGCATCAGGAAAACAGACCAAAGTATGGAATTGTTTAATGATATGATATAAGGCTTGAGACTGGTTGATACACCAACCATCAACGGAACTTACACATGGAATAACAAGAGAGGGGGCAAGAACCAGATAGCTTCCAGATTGGATCATTTTTTAGTATTTGAAACAATAATGAATAGAGATGTATTCATAGAAGCAAAGATCATGCAATCTCTTGGTTCTGACCACTGGCCGATTAGACTGGAAGTGGATATTAAGGCAAATCTTGGCAAGAAGCCTTTTAGATTTGAAGCTTTTTGGCTTAGACACCCGGACTTTATAGGTAAGATGGAGGAGTGGTGGCAACAAAGCACAGCTCAAGGGAGAGGTAAAATGCATACCTTCCAACTCAAGTTAAAAGAGCTAAAAGAGAGGATAAAAAAGTGGAATAAGGAGGAATTTGGAAACATTATGGAGGAGAAACAAAAACTGGAAGAAGAGATGGAAGAAATACAGCAAAGGATAATAAATGAAGGAAGAACAAAGGAAAGCTGTGTAAAAGAAGGAATAATACTGGGGAAACTGGAAGAAAGGAGAAAGAAGGAAGAAGTGTTATGGAGACAGAAGTCCAGGATAAAATGGCTCAGGGAAGGGGAGAGGAACACCCGATTTTTCCATCAAACAATGGTTCACCATCGACAGAGGAACATAATATTTTCAATCAAGAATGAAAACGGGGAGAGGATTGTTGAACAGGAAGGGATTGAAAGAGTGTTGATGGACTACCACAAAGGAATTCTAACTGAATCCCAATTGGATAGATCTGAAGCGATCAGGAAATATGTAGGGCCATACCCAGGATGGTAACTGATGACCAAAACAGGGCCTTAATGAGAGCAACTAGTCTGGACGAGGTGGAGGAAGTAGTGTTGAGCATGAAGAAAGGAACTGCCCCTGGTCCAGATGGCTTTACGGTTGATTTCTATCAAGCAGGGTGGCATTTCATGGGCAAGGAAATTCAGGAATTGATAGAGGAATCCCGGATGAACCAAAAGGTATGGACTGCTCTTAACTCTACTTTTTTCACCTTGATCCCTAAAAATGATAATTCAGAGGATGCCAAGGGTTTTAGACCCATTTCCCTTTGTAATGTTATTTACAAAATAATCTCCTCTCTAATGGCTAAAAGACTGAAACCTTTGTTAGAGAAGCTGATATCCCCTGAACAAACTGGCTTCATGGAAGGCCGTCAAATTCTAGATGGATTGGTGGTTACTCAAGAAGTTATCCACTCTATGAAGATTAAGAAACAAAAAGGAATGATGATAAAACTAGATTTGTCGAAAGCCTATGACATAATTAATTGGCAATACTTAGAAGAAATTCTGGGAAGCTTTGGGTTTAGTAACAGATGGATAAAATGGGTTCTCAGTTGTATATCAACCCCCAATTCTCAATATTAGTAAATGGAACTCTTTCGAAAACCTTTAAGGCCTCCAGAGGAATAAGACAAGGCGATCCCATATCGCCTTTCCTGTTCATTCTTGCTGTTGAAGGCCTGGGTAGTTATCTTAAGCAAGAAAGAATAGCTGATAACATCAAAGGGCTCAGATTGTGGGGTAATGAATTGCCAATAACCCATCAACAATTCGTTGATGACATTATGCTGTTCGGGGAACCAACTGTAAGGGAAGTGAGAAATATGAAAAAGGCTCTTGACTTAATTGCGGAGGCTTCTAGGATGGAAATTAACAAGGATAAATCCTGCACCTTTATATTCAATACGGTGGAGACAATCAAAAGACACTTGACCAGGTTGCTTGGTTTTAAGCAAGGGGATCTCCCAACGAAATACTTGGGAAATGTCCTGGATTACAGCTCTAAAAGATTGAAGAATTGGCAGGGAATCCTAGAGAAATTAAAAAATAGAGTGGCTAACTGGACTTTCAGAACCTTAAACATTGCAGGAAGGATTGCCCTGGTTAAATCTGTCTTACAAGCAATCCCTATATATCCTCTTTCGATTATGGCAGTACCTCAAGGGGTTTGTACCAAGATCAGAGAAATTCTGAGGAAATTCATCTGGGGAGGTTCATCTAATCAGAAGAAGTGGGCTTTAGTTTCCTAGAAGCATCTGATAAAATACAAGGAGGAGGGAGGTCTGGGCCTAAGGGACCCGAGTAAACTCAATAAAATTCTTGGTGCAAAACTCTGGTGGCGATGGATGAGAGGGGGTAACGACTTATGGAAGCAATTATGGCAACACAAATACAATATGCCAGATTCAACAGAAGATATTTACCGCATGCAGGAAACCCCGAAGGGATCGACAATCTGGGAATTAGCTAGTCAAAACCGGGACATAGTAAACAAAAATATTTTTTGGGAAATCAGAGCTGGAGGGGAAGCCAAATTTTGGGATGAGAATTGGCATCAAAGGGAGAAAATGAACAACATCCAAATCATACAGGATATACAAAACAAAATCGGTGATAACTACAGGTATGTCAAAGATTACTTGAAAGAAAATGAACTGGATGGGATCTGGCAGAAATGGACACCACTGGAGGACTGAGGCATTGAGACAAATGAGGAGCAACAAGAGGCTTTTAGGAAGGAAGTTGAATCCAGGAAAGTAAAGGCGAGAATAGGGAAGGATATCATCAGATGGGGGAAATCAACAAAAGGAACCTTCACAGTCAAAGAGGCATACTATCTAACAAATCAACAGGATGCCACAGAAAGAAACCAAGAATGGAAAGTTTTTTGGGGTAAAAACTGGTGGCCGAAAGTTACCATTTTTGCATGGCTAGTAGCCAAGCATAATATTTTTGCATGGGATAAGCTTCAAAATGAAGGCTTCAACGGACCTTCAAGGTGCTATTTATGCAACAGAGAGCCAGAAACACAGGAACATCTATTAATCAATTGTGATTATACCAGGAATCTGTGGAGGGAAGTAGGGAGGCTATTTCAAAAACTTGAAAAGTATCCAAAAGAAACAATTGAACTAATTTCCCTGTGGCAGAAAGAAAAATTCCAACGCAGAGTGGTTCGGAGAGCCTGGGATCTCATGGCAGGCTTTATCCTCTGGATGGTGTGGAAAGAACGAAACCGAAGAATTTTCCAGAACAAAGGTAAAAATTTGGAAAAAATATGGAAGAGGGTTGTTAATCTCACCAGAGAAACTGTATTGATTGAAAGATGGGATATGGAGGACTGGAAGGCAGAGCAGGGTGAGGAGCAAATCCTCAAAAATCTAAATCTAAAATATGAAATGGTCCATAACAAACAGCCGGAGAGGATTAATGCAAGGCATCAGAGCCAGGACAAGTTCGTTTACCCCAAAGACAATTTCATAAAATTAAACTTTGACGGGGCGTCGAAAGGGAACCCAGGTAATGCTGGATTTGGAGGAATCTTCCGCGATAACCAGAAAAGTGCCAGGTGGATTTATGCAGAGTGGGGTGGAGAGATGACAAATAACGAGGCTGAGCTATGGGAAGTCCACCAAGGTCTGCAAATTGTGATCCGCAATGGCTACAGAAATCTGGAGATTGAGGGGGATTCCTATATGGCAATCGAAATCTTGAAAAAGCTGAATAATGGAAAGAATTGGGAACAGGTCACTAGCAGCTGGCGAACAGCTGGTATCGTCCAGGAAATAGCGGAATTGCTGAAAGGAGTGGAATACAAGATCTTCACTCATGTGAAAAGGAATGGGAATCGAGCGGCAGATTTTCTCACGAACTGGGGTTGCAAAGGCCGAGATGGCAAGGTTGACAGCCAGTGGAGGACGGTACAACTCAACGGAGAATGGGAGGAGCTGGACAACATTATCAATAATGACCATGACTAGGCCTCGAAGGAAAATCATGAATAGGTTACACACGCGAATCGCAGCATTCGTGCGACAGACTGGGGATATGGAGAAACTGGCTCAGGCATTTAATAATTTTCAGAAATGGCCTGGGGGGGATATCATAGATCACCATGCGAGATTAAATCTAGATTGTGTGAAAACGGTAGGGAAAAATATAACTTATAACACTCCAATCATAGTTAATAATCGGCGGAGAGGAAGAAAGGACATGTCAGCGGCCATAAATGGAAATCAAACTAACAAGACAGCTGATAGGAAATGCAAAGGCAGAAATAACAGATGGCATTGTAAGGATAAACGGATAAGTAGGAGGAGCGGGACAGGAAGTTCTATAAAAGATTTATGCAAGGGACTCGTCATTGGAAGAAACCTATTGATACCCACAGAGCGATAGGAAGTGCAGGAGTGATGAGAAACTCCAGAGCGAAGCGAAACCGACCCCCGGTGAGCTATACTATGGAGACCAGGAAGAGAGCCAGGCTGGCTAAAGAAATGGAAGTGGAGCGCAGCAGAGAGAAAGACAGGAAAGGTAAAGAGGTGATGAAAGAAGAGAAAGTGGAAGAGATTTATGAGATTCTTGACGACTCTGAGGAGGATGAAGACAGGATGGAGAGCAAAACCACAGATGAATGGGAACAACATACTATTGACGTAAATCAGCGGAGTCGGCATGGAAGAAGGGTAATGCACAGAGGGCGACAGCCAAGGAATAGGCAATCGGATAGCGAGCCGGAACCTAGTAATTGGAGAGGCAGCGGGGCGAATAGAGCCCGAGGAGTCAGAGGAGGAAGACGTGAATAGAGAAGGGGTCCAGGAAGAAGGGCTAGACAGACAACAGAGTAGAAAATCCAACAAGCTGAGAGGGCCTACTCTCAGAACACCTGCCCCAGAATTAGGAGGATTATTCAAAACATGGAAGAGGAAGTTATCCAAGCCCAGTCTGACTCTGAGATGGAAGACTGGGAATTTCTTATCCATGATCCTGGCAATACTAGAGGCAGAATGTCCCTGTTTAAACAGACTTTACATATCTATTGGGTAATGAAAAATCTATTGGCTAAGGCCTTGGAGCAGGCAGTTACTGAGATGGCAGAATTGGCACAGGGAGTCCCAAATTTGAGGGAGCTTCGCATTATTCAGATCACCTTGGAGATGCAGGAGAAAAAGCTAGATGAGATCCAACAAATGCTAAAAGAGGGACAACAGCAGGGAAACAAGGAGATTTCTCAGAGTCCAGGGGCAGCAGCTGAGTAATCATCGTTTTGTTTTCCTTTTTGATGAATTTGCATAATATAGATAGAGTAGACAAGTTTCAAAGTTTAGTGATAGATAGCAGTCATATGTATATCAGCAGAATCAGAACTTGGAAAGACTGTTTAGTATATTTAGCATGGATAAACAGACTTTGGTACTTTTATTTTTGGTCGGCGGTTAAAAACTTTAGGTGGATTCCCGACTCGGTTTCCCCAAGTGGGCGTGTGGCTGGCTCCACCAATTCTGATGTACAATTTTGATTTGAAGAAATAGAAAGAAAAGAGTAACACCTTTGCCTACAAAAAAAAATAAATACTACCATGGGACAAAAGCTCATTTATGAGGTTATTATACTACTCAACGCCTTTTTGGTTAATGGGTCCTTCACCATCTGCATCAATATATGTCGAATAGTTATTTCCTACCATTTTCCATTGAGTGTTTACTAAATTCTCAGGATTAAACATGTGGTCAAAGCCAAACAGAAATATACCAGGAATAAGCCTGGGCCATGAGATTGAAAATCTATAGGCATCTACTCCCATCGCAGACATTAGATCAATATCTTCCTTCAAAACCCACATGAAATTTTGCATCAGGTTGATACCCAAATCATCTAGGAGTTTAACTATAGATACATTAGTATGAAAACAACAATAATGGGGTTGGACATGCACATAAAGCTTGAGGATGGCTTACAGGTAGCCACTGCATATAGGTTGTCCTAGTGACATTTATTGTTCTTAGATTTGCAGATAATTATACCTTGTAATGATGGTATTGATCAACAGCTACATCTCCATTACCTCCATACACAGTAATCCCTGACAATACAGTTAAAACAAACAACAACTCACTTCGAGCCTTAGCCTTGAAAGTCCCAAAGTAAAGTAAGGAAATGGGTAGAATGCAAATGAAGGGATGAATGAGGATATTTGATGAAACAGACCTTCCCTGTGAGTGAAAGTGTCAAATATGCTTAGCTTCTGGCCATCTTCTGCTGCAGCTCCTTCATACTGCAAAAAACCAAATGTTATTTTGCAAAGAAACACGCTAGACAGTATTCCATATGGGCACAAACTGGAATTGCGTTTGCCATGGCAGAATTAGCACTACGAGGTAGTTTCGAAGTCCTGGAGACAAAAAGAGTTCAGAGGGCATGAGGAGGAGTTCGTAAGGACAGAGGTGACCTCCTAGAGAAACAGAGTGTGAATAATGTGTTGCCTTGGGGAAGGTTATCTGGGGCTGCCTTGGGGAAGGTTATCTGGGGCTGCCTTGGGGAAGGTTATCTGGAGCTAGCTTGGTGCCAGTGGAAACCTCCCTGCTAGAGAGAAAATCTGACTTTTCCGGGCTGGACTATGGTTTTGAGCCCTAAGAGAAGTAACCTATGACAGTTTACTCTCAACAACTGTAACAGAAGGAGGACGCTCGTGGGGAACTTGGACGTGATTTCCATTGCCAGTTCCATAGGCTGGGAGGTGTGGTCCTGTCCCGAATTCACTTTCTTGGAAAACTGTGAACGCATCAGATAAGTAATTATGTTTATGATATGCTTCTAAGAATCCAACAGATAAGAATAAGTAATTATGTTTAGGTTATGCGTCTGAGAATGCATCAGATAAGAAAAAGTAGTATGTTTATGTTATGAGAATGCATTAGATAAGCCAAATAATACTGCTTATGATATGTTGCTGAGAGCACAATAGATAAGTAAAGAATACCGCTTAAGTAAGAAAAGACTGCTTTTGTTATGTACCTATGAATTAAACATGTAACTGGGACAACAATTGGTATATGTAAGACTTACACAATACTTATTTGAGTACGCATTCTTGGATAAATAAATTGTGCAATAGATAAGTAAAGAATACAACTTAAGTAAGAAAACATTGCCTTTATTATGTACCTATGAATTAAACATGTAACTAGGAAAACAAGTGGTATATATAAGAATTACACAGTACTTATTTGATTATGCATTCTTGGACAAATAAATTGTACAAATTGATAGAGCATACTATGAGATATACCTGTCTAATAGGATTGAAATGGTAATGTTATTCAACCCATAATCAACAAAGACACTGTGACTCATAAACTAAAGTAAAGGGAGTAAATGAACCATGTTCATAATGCCAATACACTGGTATGAGGGTAAGTGAGGTATTAAAATACCTATCATCCCGCCAGGGTAACCTGTTCAGGTAGATTGACCCTATTGGGGAAAAAACCCCAATTTCAAAGAAAGAGTTCTATTGGGGAAACTGGAAAATCTCCGCTGTAGAAATTATATACAGCAAGAAAATGTAAATAATAGTATTCGTCAAAACGATAAGAATGAAACCCATAACCCTGTTTATTTATAGAATGAACTGTAAAGAGAGATATCAGCAATCTTATTCATTAACTGGAAATGAGTAAACCTGTGAAACACCGAGGAGATGTAAGAGCATGACAACCCCATTTCGTCCCGACATAAATACATTTTTTTAAAAAGACTAATACAATTGTTGAAAGGGCAAAAAGATGCTCCAGAACATAATTAGGCATTGAACTGAATTACCAAACTTGTCAGCGTTACATCAACGTGTTACAATTTTAAGATTCGATTAATTATTTTTTATTCTTGCCTCAATACAATTTTCTTCGACAGAGATAAATGATGCTTTACCTTTTTGGTTCAATTGTAATTTTAGATTCAATTAATTGTTTTTTATTCTTGCTTCCTTCGAATTGTCTTCACAGAGAGGCGTGACACTTCCCCTTCTTACTTCAATTGCAGTATTATGTCCAATACTTTTGCATACCTTTTCTTCCCATTCGTATTTTTGTCGCTCTCTATTTTTTTTTTATTCCAACTATATTTTCCTCGCTACAATGGCTGTGGTTGTGGAGAAGTAGTTTGATTCGTCTACGTTTGGGCATTTTTTAGGCATATTTTTTTTTCGATTTTGGTTGTGATCCTCCTCTGCTGGTAGAGCAACAATAAAACAACTTTTTCTGGTTACATCGAGGAATATTTTGCAATTTTTCCTACTTAAAACTCTTCTCTATCTTTCAAAAGTCGTTTCCTTGATTCTTTTGGAATGTCGCCTGATATATGTTTATATATATAATTGCATTTACATGGCCATTGCAGGTAGATAGGGCCAAGTAACGAGTCCGTGAGAGGGACTCTCAATCTCTTCTTCAAATTGAAAGTACGATAATAAGGTCGGAGATGACTCTTCTTTAAAGATTGCTACTATTTCTTTTGCACCCAACTGGAAAGGAACAATAGGTAGGACGGTGAAGATGGAGCCGCCAAAGGAAAAGTCGATGAGCCATTTTAAAGTTTTTTCGATGCATAGTAATTCTTTGAGGATGCATTCTTGGACAAATAAATTGTACAAATTGATAGAGCATACTGTGAGATATACCTGTCTAACAGGATTGAAATTTTAATGTAATTCTCCCATTATCAATAGAGACACTGTGACTGATAAACTAAAGTAAAGGGAGTAAATGAACCATGTTCATAGTGCCAATACACTAGTTTGAGGGTAAGTGAGGTATTAAAATACCTATCCTCCCGCCAGGGTAACCTGTTCAGGTAGATTGACCCTATTGGGGAAGAAACCCCAATTTCAAAGAAAGAGTTCCATTGGGGAAACTGGGAAATCTCTGCTGTAGAAATTATATAGAACAACCAAATGCAAATAACAGTATTCGTCAAAACGATAAGAATGAAACCCATAACCCTGTTTATTTATAGAATGAACTGTAAAGAGAGATATCAACAATCTTATTCATTAACTGGAAATGAGTAAACCTATGAAACACCGAAGAGATGTAAGAGCATGACAACCCCATTTCGTCCAGACATAAATATATTTTTTTAAAAAGACTAATACAATTGCTGAAAGGGTGAAAAGATGCTCCATAACTTAATTAGGCATTGAAATGAATGAATATTATTACTATGCTGGGAGTGATCTTGAGGGACAGAAATAATTTCCGCATACCTCTTGCTCGGAGACTCATTCGGGGTATTGAACTATGAAGAGATTGTTGAATTTATTTTTGATAAATTTACAATTGGCTCGGATATGGTTTCTGATGGCGTGAGCAAGAGGAGACTGAATATGAATAGTGCGGCAGTTTCGAGAGAATTCGAGTTTGACATACCCCACCGAGGAATCAAACTTGTCCAGGCCGCCTCAATCGAGCTGGATTCCGTTGGTTCTCCCGCAGACGAGCTCTTTTATAAAGTCCCGCTGCTTTTCCTCCATGGCCCCCTTTGTATTTAGATGGTAGAGAAATTGGAAAAATCCGTATGCTTTGAATCTCAAAAATAGATATTGGAGGCATACGCTGTTCGCTTCAGCTTCCGAGTGTCGGCTCATTCCAAACCTGCGACGGTTGTGGTGATGTGAGTTTATTATGAACAGTTACAACCATTCAGTTACCTTCTCTTAATCGAACGACCAACACTATTCTAATCGTCTAACACACAATCTAATGGCGCACGGTGATGACACGTAAATCTTAGGGAAATCCTTTTCAGAGGGAAACGCCTTAGGGCATAATTATAATATGTACTTTTTAATATGAAAATTAATTTAAGGATAAAAAATTTGTATTTTTTGGTTTATTTTTATATTATAATAATTCAGTTTTTGAATTATTATAATAATTTAAATTAATTTTAAAATATAATATGTACTTTTTGATATGAAAATTATTTGAGGATAAAAAAAATTTAATTTTGGTTTATTTTTATATTATAATAATTCAATTTTTGAAAGTTAAACCTAATTTTATTTTCACTAATAAATATGTTATATAGGATAAATATTTAAAAAAAATATGATATTTATATATAAATATATATAAGTGTTTGATGATTATGATAATTAATATATGATTGAGTAGGATGTTTTAAGAGAATGTGTTCTCATTTTCAAATAATTTTGAAAGTTTATTTTTTTTATTAATATTAATTTTCTTTTAATTTATAAAAAATTATAATTTCATTAAAAAAAATAATGAGAATTATATTCTTTAAATACATATGCCATGTATAATCTTATATAAAAAAAATTAATAAAAAGAAAAGCTAGCTGAAAGAGCTTACACTATCAATGTAGAGCTCCTCTCACCTTGTCTATATACATTATATATCAATACATCGATTTTAGTTTTGAAACTAAAAAAAAAGACAAACGTAATGTAATATAAGAAACAACCTTCATAAGCTTCCAATAGAGTAACAACCGCAAATACAAAATGACAAATAGAAATAGCTACTAAAAATACTGAAGAGTAAACCGAGTAAACATAAAGTGATGCACATATTAAGTTGCAACACACCCCTTAAAGCGATCCTTATGTAGCCGGTGTTGAATCTAATGGATCTATCCATCTTCATGCTCCATTATATTCCACATGTCGTGTTCTATATTGAGGCCTTTTTCAGAAATCTTATCCATAGTTTTGTTTCCTTCCCTATAAATGTGTTCGAGCATAAAATAAAAGAGAGAGTCAATAATTCCCATCATTTATTCCAAAATAAAATAATATTCTATAAAGATGTGATTTATTCAAACAATGGATAGTAAGCATTGGAGTCCCCAAAAATATAAATTTTTTTAAGTCTTTTGTCTAAGGAAAATAATAGTTGATTTTTGTAAGTTAAGTATTTTTTTCATTGTTGGTCCCTCTTAGCAAATCAAATTTTTACTGAAAGTGTTGTGGCTTTGAAAGGTATAGGTTGTCCCATATTTAAGGATGAACTATTGAAAACCCGAGGTCAAATTTTACCAATTAGTTCAAGTTTGAGGATTCTAGGAGAGGCATTTCCTTTTCCTTGGGGAAAGCGGTTTAATATGGAAAGGAATTTGACAATGATATGACTAGGGATCGATTTCTTATCCCAAAAAATATTGATATTATTGGCTAGCCAAACACCAAAAAATAATTAATGGGAGGCCTTTGATGGCATGACTATTTCAGTTCAAGCACAAGGATTTCCATACTTCTTCCAAGTTTGTACCTTCCAAAGAATCAGATGACTGAAAATATTTCTACAAGTAGACCATACTTGCTGATAGAAGGGACATGAAATAAATAAGTGTGGGATGGATTCATCATTGTTTTTACATCAAGGGCACCATCCTAGTCTACTCATAAACCTTTTTTTGTAAAATATCCCAAGGTTGTGCCTTTCTCAAAATTAGGCACCACATGGACAATTTTTCTTTTGTTGGGAACTTTAGACACCAGACTGCCTTCCTCCACTAGATTTTGTCAAGAGTCACTCTCTCATCCTGAAGAAAGAGACAACCTAGCTCGGGGTTGTAGATTCTGAAAAGGGAAATGCTCCAAATGAGTTCATCATATTTGTTTGTTAATCCAATATGTCCAGCTAGGAGAGCTTGCAAATATGTCTACCATGGGCGACATAAACCCTCCTCTATTCCAAGCTCCTTAACTGATGGCCATCCTGGACACCAAATTGAGGAGGTTGTGGGATTTTCAATTTGAGACACCATTGTATAACCTTTTGTCTCTTAAAAATTTGATGAGCAAAAAGGGAAGTAGGTGGTTTTGACCATTTCCAGGCCATGGGTCCAAGTCAATTCGGTCTTTGATCCCCTGCTAATCCTTCAAGGAAACCCATTTCCAATGGTGTCAAAGGATTTGAGCACTACCCTCTAGATGATTGATGAATTTATACTAGATTTATCAATCATTTGAATCCAATATTCTAGAGATCTAGGGGAAATTTATTTGTGAATGACCACCTGCATCCATAGGCTATTTTAGAAAACCAGCTTCCATCCATATTTGTTAGCAAGGGCTCTAAAAAATAGATGAATATTCTTCGAGCCATAACCCCCATCACTTTTGGCATAAACCTTGTCATTAATATTAAACCCTATGATTAATATCATAACCTTAGTATTGTAACCCCTAAGATATTAAACCATTAGTTTAATATATTTACCCTAATATTATTATTAAAAACCCTAAGATTATAAATTTTAAGCTTAATATATCGATATTATAAAATTGTAACATTATAAAACTCAATATAAAAAACCCTAAGATTAATGTTATTAACCCTAAGATTAATATATTAAACCTTAATATTAGAAACCCTATGATTACTATTATAGACCCTAAGATTAATATTACACCATAAGATTAATATTATAAACCCTCGAACTAATATTAAACCACCATTAATGTTGAGCATGCATTACCATGGTTTTTAAAAGAGTATTATGGTTATTATGGTTACCAAATATGACCATACTTAACCTTACTTGACCATGGTTGAACTAGGTTGCCAACGGTTGAGCATGACTAACCATGATTAATGAAGGTCGACCATGCTATATAGAGTCAACTATGGTTGACAATGGTTGACCGTAGTTAGACTATAGATAGACCATGATTCACGAAGTGGGTATAATTCACTATGGTAGTCGTGTCGATTATTGTTGACTATGATGCCCATGTGAACTATAGTTGACCATCTCAACAATAGTTAGCCTTAATTAAGATGTGTTAATGTATACATTAATTTGTAGTTTAGAATTTATAAATTTGCAGATTACTATATTGTTAATGTGTCATTAATGTTATATTAAACTTACCACATCACGGTGCATTCATATTGGGGGATATATATTGAGGAAAAAATGACATGATATATTGAGCATATAATAGGGGGTATAATGTTTTTATGTTGGTAGGTATAAAAATTGAAGCCCAAATTTAATGAAAAATATAAAGGGGTATAAAAAATGTTAATGAAAAAATGTATACCTATAATATCTGGTGAAAGGAAGGTTTTTGAAATTGGGAAGATGTATTGGGTTTGTATTGGTAGGGGGTTGAATAATGTGATTTTTAGAGGTATTTTCTTGTATATAGTCAAATTAATGTTATTATTTTGTATGTCATGAGATATGTCAAATTTTCATTGAGTGACACCCTTGCAACAATGATTGACCATTGTAATCATAGATAACTAATATCAACATTGTCGAGCAATAACATTCTTCACTCTAATAATTTCAAAAAGCTTGCTAATATTAATATATTTATATATATATATATATATATATAATATTATATTATATATTTATATATATATATATTATTATATATATATATCTTTTGACCATGAAGACCATAATAGAACGTTCACAATGTTTGACTACCATTGTGTTGACTATTGTAATATATGGTAAACATAGGGTTAACCAAGTTTGATCACAACCAACTATCTAAACATTGACTATAAAGGTTTGGCTATGTTTGAATATGTAGTTCAACATCGAGGTCATCTTGACTATAACGACATGTTGACCATATCAACAATAATCATTCATAATCAAACATATGTTCCTCTATAAATTTTTTATAGTTAAGACTTATAAATATTTATTTTTTATATTTTTATATTCATAATGTTTATTTACATTCTTATCAATCTCATTTAAATTTTAATAATTTTTATGCTATATATTGTCTTTTAATATTATATTATATTTAATTATTTTCAATGATATTTAATATTTATTATAATTAAATATGTTATTAAGAAATAAATTTAATAGTATTTAATTAATATATAAATTTATACCTCTATATATTCAAAGGCTATATCTTGTGTTATTATATATATATAACTACTTATGCATAAATATTAATATTCTCACTAACAACCTAATTTTTTATAATTTAATTTATAATTAATATATTAATATATTTAATGTTACTAATAACTATATGATTTTTTTTTATTATACACATTTACACCATACATGATATTAATTTTTTGATTAAAAGGGAGAAAATCGACAACAATCTATATATTGTCATTTTTTTTCTTACAAATTACTAATTTTTAATATATAAATTGATTTAAATTTAAAAAACTTCAAAACAAATAAATAATAAAAAATTCACGACTTAAATTCCTAATTCTTATTAAATATATTAAACCAGCAAATATAAAAAAGAAAAAACTTCGAAACCTAAAAAAAATCGACTAAATAATTAAAAATTCACAATTCGGATTTAATGGACGACGCTTTTCTGTGTACAGAGCCCATTTAATACTAAGTTCAATGGATCCCTACATTCGTTAACTATTGAACCCTACAATGGAGATGCAAAACCTCTTATACAACATCATTGTTAGTACATCACTAGTTCAATTGTGTAAATTTGTAACATCCCTAAGTAACTCAATGTAAATTAAATAGATGAGAGATAGTTACGAATCAGTTATTAACTGATTCTTGGGAAACTGAATGAGCGGAGTGCATGAAAAGAATCCTTAACATGTGATATGGGGGATTGGTTGCGGACGGGTGCGGAGATGTGACTACTAGTAGCGTAAAACGTGTAGAAACCCAGCTTTTACAGCATCAATGAATTTAAGTTCCGTGAAGATTCATGTATATTAACCGAAATTCGTTAGTTGGTTCTTGATTATGTTTTGTCTTAGAACGAGATTAAAAACAAAGAGAGCTTGTGATAGAGGGAGGTGGTTCCCTAAATTCTGAAGACAATACAAGAGAGAGGAGGCTTTCAATAGCTAGTTCTCTGTTATACGATCCAGATTTCGAAGATGATGGAAGATGTGGGGACTTCCACGGTTTAGTAAAGCGTAGAAGGGTTGGATTGTTCCAAGACCAATAGGTCGTTGGCAGCGCCTTCAGCCTCCAGAGGAGTTGCAGAACGGTTTCATCGAGCAGGGATGGATAAAACTCTGCCAGCGGTTCACTTCTTCATTTATAACATTTTTAACGTGTTGAACTGACTCAGTATATTTGTGTGGCTCCTTTAAGTTGTGGTGCTGGAAACCTCCTAGCTTATGAGAGTCTCGGTGCAACAGAACTTGAGTTGGAATTTCAATTAGACAATCACATCATTTTTATAATTTTGACATGGATGTCAGACGGATATCAGTTTTAACTTCGACAGGTGATGGAAGCATGCAGTGGAAGCATGGAGTGAGTCACTGAAAAGATAAGTAATTGCACTTTTTATAGAGAATAATAAGCTGCATTTTATTAAACAGTTGGAAAATAGCATGTGGTTGCCTTCTGCGGTAAAAGATTGATTGTTTTATGTGTTTTCTGAGTAGAGAAAATATGATAATGCATGCAATAAAGATTGATTGTTTTATATGTTTCCTTCGTAAAGAAAACATGTTAATGGGTGCAGTTAAAGACTGAATTATTTTATGTGTTTTCTTGGTAAAGAAAACATGTTAATACATTCAGTTAAAGACTGAATATTTTATAAGTTTTCTTGGTAAAGAAAAGTATTTTAATTCATGAAGTTAAATAGTGATTATGTTTTTCTTGGTAAAGAAAATAGGTAGTTCTTCTCACAAAGACTACATGTGAGTCTTGTGTGTAAAATGCTTGTCTCTCATCATTTTCTTGGAATAAAATCCTTGTTAAATATAGCCAAAATATCTTCTTGAGAAAAGGAGAAGAAACATATAAACATCCTGAGGACATAGCGTGGAAAGTGGCCAAGTTTTCTTGAATTAAAATACGTATTTTTATAAAAGTTTCTTGAAAAAGGATATATGCTAATGGCAGTGGCCAAGTTAGTTTTCTTGAATTAAATACGTATTTGTATAAAAGTTTCTTGAAAAAGAATATATTCTAATGGCATTGCGATACGAGCTAATTTCTAAGTTCATGTGAAATATTTATGCATTACATGCATGATCGAATTAGCTAGTGAAGTGCTTCTAGGCTCATAGATATTTATTTCTATAGTTTTCCTTTTAGGAAAGTGTGCATACTTCATGTATGAAGAGGATGGCTTTTATGAGTAGATTTCTTGAAACAAAAATAGAGTTTCCTATTTTTGAAAGATATATGAATAGTGTTCATATCATATCAAGAACCTTACTTGTTTCACGAAAAGATAATGTGCATTGAGTAAAAGTAATTGTGTTAGGAAAAACACATGTTGCATGCACGTAAGGGTAGCTATTGTGATTTTGTGTGTACATGGAGAAAGTGGTCATGTTAACTTTCTTGAAAAATATAATCTCTTGAAAGATTGTCTTGTTAGATGAGTTGTGTTGACTTCTTGATTTTGATGCATAAAGGGTAAGTTAACCTTGTTTTTGTATCTTGATTTTTATGCGTAAAGATGCATGCCTTTAATAATTTAATGAAAGGGAATTTTGAGAAACCCTCATATAGGAAGATTGAGAAATGAGGATTATAATGACTTTCTTTAGGAAAGAAACATGTGGTTTGTTGCATGAAATGATGGTAGTATTCTAGTGAAAGGAATAGGTGTTGCATACATTAAAGAATGGCTAATATGATAAGCTATGGTATGCACAAAGAAGAGTCATTGTGATATGGAGTTATGTTCTTTGTATGTTAGAGAGACTATGTTGAGTTCTCGAAAAATAACTATGTGAAAAGAACATATGTGCTTAAGTATAGAAATAATAGTTTATTACATGTATGAAGATGTAACGATTATGTTATACATGTTAGTAGAACTAAAGAGTTAGATCTCTTAAAGAGAATTATGCATGAAAGTAAATAAACATTGTGGAGGTCAAATAATATTTACTTGAGTGTATGTACTGATTAAATAGCATGTCATGCTTGCTCATGCATATGAGTAGATGTTAAAAGATCTCTTTTAGAGGTTGATTATTGACTGACTAATATGGTATCTAATCTTGTTGCCAAAGCTGCTTGATGATAAACATTGACAGGAAGCGATGGCGGTTGGAGCCAAAGAAAAGTGATGTTTAATGTTGTGGCAGGAACAGGGTTAATGGTCCACGCAGATGAGTACAAGTTGCAGGATCGTACATTGCTAGAACAATCAAGCCACAAGGAATGTTGCATGTGGCGGTATGTAAGTAAAAGATTACATGGAAACTGTATTAGCTTTCAGCTAGTTATGTGTCAACTTAATGATAAATCATTGTAATAATTTTATAACAATGGTTAAGGGATGGAATCCCTTATAAGCCATTGAGTGAGGGGTGAAATCCCTCACGAGCGTTTAATAATAAGATTAAACGTTTGCTGGTTTTCACCCTACGGGGTTTC
>APFE030828503.1:0-11842 GCA_000404065.3 Pinus taeda
CAAGCGACAGGTTTGCCAGCTCTGTTGGAGGGCGAGGACTTCTTCGGCGGGAATAGTCACCTCCCAGGATACCCAGGATCCCACATGCTGTTCAAGCCATCAAGCTCTTAAGACATCAAAAAAAGATTTACCCAAGAGAGAAGTATCTTGATCCCTTAGCTTAGTTTCTATTTCGAAAAGTCAAAACAAACTTTCTCTTTTCATTTAAAAGCATTCGTTTCCTTTCTGAGCATAAAAAGAAATACAAACAAAAATATTTTCATTTCTGAAATAACAAAGTTTTAAGGCACTGGTCATTTGTGTGGTACATGCTCATTGTATGGTTAATGGCTATTGTTTATATTTCGTTTTGATTTTAGATCTCAGATTGACAATCTTATTTAACTCAAATAATTCTCCTAGAACTTTTCATCTTAGCTTTAGGCTTAACTTTCCATTTAGGGACCACCCCCCTTAGCTAGCCTAGGAGATAGCTAAAACGGAGAGAGTTGGGATCAGTGTGACAGCCCCTTCTCTGAGTTCCCTGCCACCAACCACACCTTGTGGGGTTGAAGGCTTTTCTCGCTAACTGTGTAGGTAGGTGCGGGCAGCAGGGTCAACAGTGTCTATGTTGGCTTTGGGATCTATTGCATGAGTAATCATATAGATATGCATGTTTATATTGATATAATGATATGTTGGTTTCATTTGCTCTATGACTAGACTTAGTCTTTGCCCGAAATGATATGCATGTTAGGGTAGGTTGCATTGCATGATCATTTGACATTAGAACTAATGTCATATGATATTATCATGCTAGATTAATTGCATTAAGATTAGAGTTGTACCTAGAGTATATTTTATTTCTTGTTGATTTTTATGGCCTAATGTTAAACATGCGTGATCTTAAGACACCACAAAAACATGCTGCCCCGTGTGCTTGGTCTTTGAATGTGCAGGTACAGGTAATAGCTCTGCGGTCCTAAGAGATTGTTGTTGTTCTCATGACCTCCCTGTTCGAGTACGTTCGTGCACTCTATTGAGAGCTCATGTCCCCAGTTAGAGCCAGATGTTACCCACCACCCATGGGTAACACCCATAGAACAAATTTTTCTCCTAGATGGTCCTCATCTTGCAGCCAGTAGCTCCTTGTAGCCACCGAATAGCTCGATGTGCCACCATCTCCACCACCTGAGCTAGATTTTATGATTCCTCGCCCATCTGTTAAGATCGTATGTTTGCAAAGGGGCCTTCCAACCCCGAAGGTATAGCTTTCATTATGTAGCTGGGTATTTTTGTTTACTTATCATGAACACTTTTGGGCATGGATTAATGGGGCGATTTAGCGGAAAGAGTGGGTTTGTTTTGTAATCTTGTCTCCTCTGTCCAACTTGATGGTTAACCTTGTATCCTAATCCCATGGGATCTCCTTTATTGGCTACTAACTTTAGGACTGCCACTACAAGGGAAACCTCGATTTTGGTTTCGTGGTCTTGCTTCCCGACACCACATATATCACTTCCCTCCGCTCATTATAAACCTTTTCACCATGTTTCCCATCTAGGTCCACATTTTCCCATTAGGTCCACAAGGAGTTAGCTTCCCCCTCCCCTTGTCCCCACTGTGGGTTGGGCTTGGAATGATGCCCCGGAGGTTGATGCAACTAAAAAGAAAGTTAAAAGCATAATTTCGCCACTCTCAACAGAAAATGTACCACAAAATGCAAAATCTAGCTAGGGCATACAAATTTCACACATGGAAAAAAGCCAAACATGAGCTCTACCCCCATCATTATAGTCATCACCCTCGTTCCTAGGGCCCCTAATATTGGCCTCCTTGCATCATCAAGGAACTCGTGATTGTCCCAACCAGGGTGGGCAATGAAATGCCCTACCTCAAGGGGGAATTCATTGCTATTTCTTACACATCATGCTCTCATCCTCGAAGCCCCGCGTAGTTATAAAAGAAAAATCAATAAAAGGCAAAAGGCATATGAAGGGTGGAAAAACAATGGTTGGGGTAACTCATGTACCACAATTGCTCCCTCTTATATTCATACACCCAAATGTGGGCTTTCCCTATCATAGCTACCCTTGTACGTTCTAAAGCCCATTATGGAAGGACATGCCACTATGAACTTTGAAGTGTCTGCTTGGTTCCATGATTCGTAAGTTCATTTACTCAATTGCACTAATGATTTGTTGTATTGGTGAAGCGAACAAAGTTCCTTCTATAAATTAATTACTCTAGAAGACTTGGAATATGAAGTTATCCATTGAAGATATAAATATTATATTAAATATATGAATAAGAATAAGAATGATACAATGAGAGTGAGAGGCTTGCTTATATACCAAGAAGGTGTCTCTTCATGGAGAGTCATGTCTTATTTAGACATGCCTCTTCAACCTAACTACGAATTATTATTCACTAATTATTATTACAATTATCCTTGTTACTTACATTTATATTATTTATATATATTTTATTCATGACATTGCCTTCTTCCTCAAAAAGCTTTGTTCTCAAAGCTTGTCGATGAAAAAGGCTTGATCTCTTTTTTGACTTCAAATGAATTTCTCTCTCGGAACAATCATCTTCGTCGATACAAGCTGATATGATCTTCTAAGTGATAAACAAAATTGTCGCACTAAGAAGGGATCTGACCATCCTAGATTAATTTTCTATGGAATATTCTAATCACTGGAATTTTGTAACGACTTGTCAGCATAAGACGAGATTGATTTTACGGCATTATTCTTTGAAACATCAATTTGTTGTTTCTGGTCTGAATGGTCCTGACACATAGCTTGG
Source organism: Pinus taeda (assembly GCA_000404065.3). Taxonomy (NCBI): domain Eukaryota; kingdom Viridiplantae; phylum Streptophyta; class Pinopsida; order Pinales; family Pinaceae; genus Pinus; species Pinus taeda. Next base: position 2,794 of record APFE030828503.1, read on the forward strand.
TTGAGTTGTCTACTCTCATGATTCGAATGTCGATATGGGACTTTACTTTCCCTCATTAGGTGTGTGGAAATTTTTTGATTTACTTCAGGGGATGATGTTGTTGAGTTCATTACCAAACCTTCACTTGGGGTGTTTATCATCTGAACTGCAACATCGAAGCGCATCTTTTCTTCAACTTGCTTGTCTTTTTTGTGAGTTGTGACATTCATTGGATCAGTATCTGTTGTTTTGTCATCAACTTGAATTCCTACATTTGATGCTTCCTTCTCGATAAGTTGTTGTACCTTGTTTTCTAATGACTTCTTATCTTTCTTAAGTTTCTTAATTTGCGTCAGTAATTTTTCACTCTGGTTTTTAAGTCAAGAAACTTCTTCATTTTTGTCAACAATGATTTTGTCAACTTCTTGCATATTTTGTAAGACTTTTTTACCTTCTTGAGAAATTACTTTTGAAATATCTGATGTATCTTCTGGCGTTACTAAATTTGGTTTCAGTGTAACATCTTGGAGTGTTATTTTCTTCTTCTTGTAAGAAAATGTTAGAAACTCTTTCTTCGTATTTAAGATGACAGATCCTACCGTTTCCATCCAGGGTGATCCCAAAATAATGTCACCTTGATTGTTCCATAGGGTGTGAACTAAGAATTGCGATACAAATGTATAATCTTCAATGTTTAACAGTAAATTGGCTATGTCATATATTTTATTGCCAAAAAAGTCTAATTTTTCAGTTATATTTGACTCCAAGATCGCTAGTTGGTTTGCAATTTTAGGTGTTATATAATTTGCATCTCCTGCCGAAGAAATAGAAATAATAACATCTTTTCCTGCAAGATTTCCTTTAATGTTAAATAGCACTTTACCATCTCTAGGTAAGGTTTCTAGGAATCTTTTGACATTCATTTTTGTATTAGACAACATTTTTGCTTCTTGAATATTAAATACTTTTTAAATCAATTCTTTTTTTTTAAATAAATCCCTTTCTTCTATATATATTTTTTCAAATATTTCCCTCTTTAAATAGCCCTTGACTCTACTAATTTCCTCTAATCTTATATATATATATATATATATATATATATAATATATATATATAATACAAAACCCTTTTTCTTTTTATTTGAGTACTTTTTGCTAATCCTCTTCCTTGATAAACTCTTTACTTCACGAATAACCCCTCTCCTCTTATAATTATATATTGAGGTTTATTTGTAGAGTTAAAACCTCTCAATAATATTCTAATTTTTCTTTTTGTTTAATGATACAAGTTCTTTAATCTTCCACATATTCAATTGTTATTTTGGCTCGACCATATAATTAACTATATTATGAGTTTTTATATATTACCTTTTTCATATAATATAGAACTTTCTAAAACCTTGCTCTTTAATAAATCCGTAACTTCACTTTATAAAACCATGCTTTTTAATAAATCCACTTCACGTATAACCCTTCTTCCTAATAAGCCATTAACTTCACAAATAGCCATGACTTTTCGATTGGTCGTGACTTTTGGCAATGACGTATGAATTGGTTCAATTATCCACTGGCCGGAGACAGGACATATGTCGAGAGTTGAGAAGGATGTGGGTAGACGTCAACAGAATTCGATGGAGTCCTGTGTCGAGGCATCAATGTTTGATGGGCCGAAATTGATGGAAAGAGGGCACGTTTTGTTGACGGAAGCAGGTGGAATAACAACTGGGTAATTCACTGTAGTGGCAAAACTCGGACGACGGGGACAAGCAGCGTGACAGGCAGAATGAAAGGCAACGGATTGCGGTTGCTAGAGGTGGTGGCAGCATGCATTGGAAGAAAAGAAAATGGCTATCAGTGGTAGTTGGTGATGGCGATTGCTGCTAGGGCCGCGACAGCTGTGGGGACAGTGAAGACGAAGGAGACGGTCACAGAAGTTTTGGCAGTGTCGAACTAAGGACGATTGGTGTCAAACAAGTGCAGCGACCACTGGAACAAAAGGCAATTTTTTCCCTTTTTTTTAATATAATTTTTTTTTATATATAAATATATATATATATAGATAGATAGATAGATATATTAAACAAATGGCCAAAGACCTGAAAAATGGAGAATCTCCCAGTGTAGCGGAACGCTTCAATTATGACAGCAACAAAGTTGATGACGATTGATGGCCAAGGGCCCGGACCGGAGAGCGTGGCTTTGTGCAGCGATGAAGCAGCCAGAGGATCGACTACTCTGATACCAAATGAAGCGAACAAAATTCCTTCTATAAATTAATTACTCCAAAAGACTTGGAATATGAAGTTATCCATTGAGGATATAAATATTATATTAAATATATGAATAAGAATAAGAATGATACGATGAGAGTGTGAGGCTTGCTTATATACCAAGTAGGTGTCTCTTCATGGAGAGTCATGTCCTATTTAGACCATTGTTTTAAAAAACGGCCGTTCCGAAACGGAAACAGCCGAGTTGGTCCGATTCGATGCCCTCAGGACTGACTCGGTCGAGGAAACGGCTCGTTTGGCCGAGTCATGGCTGACTCGGCCAACTCGGCCGTTTCCTCCACCGAGTCAGTCCTGAGGACATAGATAAATCATAAACCAGGTAAGTGCATAGATTGACTCGGCCAAACGAGCCGTTTCCTCGACCGAGTCAGTCCTGAGGACATAGATAAATCATAAACCAGGTAAGTGCATAGATAAACCAAGTAAGTGCATAGATAAACCAGGTAGATATGCTGTCATAGCATGATAGCTGTAGATATCACATAGATAGGAATCGGACATCACATAGATAGGAATCAGATATCACATGGAAATCACAGGTGAACGAGGGCCAATGAGGCAGGACACTGAATTTTTCCAGTATTGTTTAGTACTCGAGAGGATGGTTGAGTAGCTTTCTGGTGCTATTTGAGTGTTTGTTGATCTAGTACTCCTTGAAAGCAAAATAAAATGGAGATTTCTGATCATATATCTTCATAGCATGCTGTCTTATTATCCATGGTAGCATCTTCTGAGCCTAACACATTGACCTAAATGAATTGCTGCCAGATTGAGGTAACTATAATAAAATTAGATAGATGTCAAACCGGCCCAAATTTTCTATTTTTATGAACTATGAAGTACGTTTGGTGGTTGGATGTGTAAATGGGAAACTATGACAAAAAGTAAAATTTAACTTGTCAATCGTTCACAAGAAAAGGAAGAAAGCATGTTAAAATCATTCTCCAATGTTATTTTCTACTATAGTTTACCCATTATAATAATCCTTAGGCATGCCCTGCATCATGTAAATAAAGTGAAGGTATAATTGGGAAAATCCTTTGAAAAATAATACTCATTTTAACTTTAAAGTCCTTTTATAAATGGTTTTCTTCAACTGACTTGATTATATAGAGTAATATATGTTTGTGCTTGTGTGCATATGTGTGTACAAACACACATTGGGCGGTAGGTGCTGAGGAGATATGTATTCGTGTATACATATTATTGTAATTGATGCGTGGTGGGAAGATATGAATGCGTGTGTGTGTACATGCAACCCAACCTATTGGGGTGAGGATATAAGTGTGTGTGTGGGGCTCCCTGTCTGACTCTAATGATGATGGATTGGTTCATGAGCCTACTTTGATCATATGTTGTCTTCCATCTATATTATAATGTTGTGTGTTTGGAAACATGAATGAAAATCTTTAAAATTATGTTTAAAATCTTTAAAATTATGTTTTTTTATAAAAAAAAATAAATATTTAATGTATTTTTTACAACGACCGAGTCATTGAAATCGAGCCAACCGAGTCATTACCGTTTCGGAGTCGGAGTCAGAGTCGGAGTTCTAAAACTATGATTTAGACATGCCTCTTCAACCTAACTACTAATTATTATTAACTAATCATTATTACAATTATCCTCATTACTTATATTTATATTATTTATATATATTTTATTCGTAACAATTGGAAGGTAAGGGAACACATTGGATCTTATACAGGATTGCAAGTGGGTCTTCACCTTGGGGTTTGGTCTTCCTATACGGGGTCCAAGCCCTCCATAGGGTCATACTGGCATTTGTAGGGCAAGCATAGAGAGCCATGGGCAAGCATAGAGAGCCACTATAGCAAAGAGTAGATAGCCACATCATGCGATCCTTTAGTTCCACTCATTGCTTGCTTGTGTTCCATTTATTTGACGGCAATGATGCACTTGGCCCACCTTGCCTAGCCAGCTACATTCTTGCACCACACATTAGGTAGTTTATCCAGGGCCCAGATGAGGATGTTTCTCACCGTGGGAGACAAAGGGAGGGCTTGCATCATTGTTCCAACCCTAGCAGATGGGATACAGGCTTGTTCAATCCACTTGGGGACCCATGAGGATGTTTTTGTGCTTCCACAGACACTTGGGAGCACCACAGGTCATTTTCTTGGAGATCAAGCAGCCACCCCATTCATCACCATTTTTGGAGTCCTTCCATCCATTTTGGACATGTTGGACTTCACTAGGCCTTCCAACAACCCTCCTAGCTATTGTATTATCATTTCAGCCCTCCTGAGAGGCTTATTTTTCATGTTATAGAGCTATTTGGTGGGCTTGTCACCAATTAGGGTGTTATTTTCCAAATTAGAGACACTTTTAGGGGTTTGTTAGGCTAATTGACCCATTGAACTATTAGACGCTCATATAAATACAAGCGAGGCCTCATTTGTAATTCATCATCACTTGGATTTGGATCATTGTTTCCTCTAGAATTTCACTATAGTTGTTGGAGGACGAATTGGAGATTCTTTAATCCATTTTGATGTTTGGGTTAATGCTATTCTATTTTGGAGCTTCTCTCTTGCAAATGTGATGGATGGATATACTTTTTTTGCCATGTAAGTTTCTCTTTTATGCAAAATTTTCATTATATTTTTAATGTATGGGATATTGCATCATGATGTTGCTTGTGCTCTAAATTATGCGAAAATATTGAACCACATTGGTAGTCTTGATCTATTGCATGTGTTATCATTGGGCAAGAAAAAATGAATGCTCCTAGGGGTTGTCTTTGAAAACCTAACCCTAAAACTCCATTATTTGACAAGTCAAAGTATAAATCCTTGTTGTAGCTAGGTAGCTGCTTCATTAGGGCACGCGGAGCTGCGATTAGGCTCCTTGATAGAACAAAACCCTAAATCAATCTCATTCTTGACTCCATTCTCCCAATAGACAAGGAACTGGTCTTAGATCTTTCGTGATCACATTAACTTAGCAAATATCATTCTTTCACATCTTTTCTTTGTCCCCTAAGGATAACGAGATTTCTAGGGCTTGGTGTGAAATTTTAGGGAGGAGGAATTTTAGGATTCCTTCCAGACAAGTGTCTTCATTTATGTCTCCTCATCCATTACTGCTTCTCACTTGCTAAGCTTCCCACCCTTCCTTGTTTTGTTTCAACATATTTTTAGTTTTTCCTTTACTTTACTTGTTCCGTCTGCTATGCATGCTAGCCGACCCTTATTACTCTGTCCAACCTTGTAATATTATTCCTTTTCTTTTAATCCATATTTAATGATAGTTTCCATTTTCTTTGCAACACATAGTTTATCAAACTGTGTTCCCTAGCGATGGGCAAAGATGATGGGTGAAGCAATCACCTGAATGTCAAATAAAAATTCCAAGGCAGCTTATTTATTTTTATCTTTTTCCATGTAATGCATTTCCTAGGAAACCCACTCCTCATTCAGACTCCAGAGGACAGTACCCAAGATAAACCAGATACTGTAGAAGCACAACGCTTTGTTGTATCATTTATGGGAATAGAAGCTGGACAGGGACGATAACACTCCACAAAGCCATTTGGTCTTGACCCAATTGAGAAGGCAGTTTATTTCTGCATACATGTTATGAGCAATATGACAGCTTTTGACACCACAAATATAAAAGGGAAACATTGCATGTTATGAGCTATTCAATGTAAACATCTTCTATCATGAACAAACAATCTAAAAATAAGTAACGTTCTGAGCCCCTTTATTCAAGACAGCTAAAGATGAATGAAAGTGAAGAAATAGAAGAAAAATATAATGCAGACCTGCTCTAAAAAAGCTTCATGCTGTGCTCCAACTCCAAATTTGCATAATGATCCCATTGCTGAAAATGAAGCACGACGCATACTCGAGTTCAGGCGTGTCTGTTCAACAACAAAGATGCTAGTTCTTTATATATCCAGAATTTGTGACGCAAAATTCAAATAATTTCTATTTTGGAAGGTAGCCCCTGACAAGGGTCAAATAAAACCAAAGATTGTTTCTAGACATGGCAAATACAGATTGCAAGCTTGAAAATTGTGTATCCTCTTTCATGTTTTTCTTTCGTTTGAGAAGTACTTATAGAAACTCTTTGGCTAAATTGCCATGCTATGAGGAGTGTATCCTTGCCATCAAAGTCACCCAGGACTTGCACCTGGTCTCAGGTGTACCCACTCAGGCAATTTTGAACCAGGGTCTGTGCATTGACACAAGCACCATTATGCTGCTGCTTGCCACTAGACCACACACCAATGAGCTAACCTCCCTTTTAACATTTCTCACGTGATCAAAGAAATGATTCCTATTAAAAGGAAGCAAGGATTACTCTTCCATTACCGAGAAGAAAGTCATTAGAAATTTCATTTATCACAGAGATTCTATATAAATAATCATAAACTAACTGAAAACAAGAGGAAGACATTTTGTAATAAGATTTTAAACGTTCAAAATCATATCCACTTTTAACATCAGATACAATAGATTAAGAGCGAAAGAAATGCATAAGGTATCTCTGAGCCAGAAACACAAATATAAAGAAAAATGTAGTCCTGTTTCTGTGTATGTGTTAAGAGTGTTGTAGATGTTCCTGCAGACAATCACATGCAGTCTATCTGCTAGTAAGGAGGTATTTTGATTAACCCATTGAGGTTATTAATAAAATCATTCTAAATCCATATTCTGTCTCTTCTGAGGCCAGCAACAAGTGGCATGAACAGTCCCAGAACACTTCCAATCCCAGATCAATAGGACCAGAAACCTCCTCTCAAATCAGCTGGTAGACCCACTCATACTCACCCCCTTGAAATCTTTTGAGTAATCCTTGTTCCCCATCTCAACATAGGTCGGACCTCAACATTCAGCACAAGTCAGTTACTTGGCATATCCCTCCTCCAGGAGACAAGTCCGTTACTCAATACTTGTTATCATATTTGTACCTTAAGAGCCTCACACATAGAAAGTAAATCTTAATGATGTTGAATATATGATGCAAAGACTTATGAAATACAACCAATGAGTTAAAACTTAAAACCAAATTCAAGATGTGACTTTGAAAACTAAATGATTCAACACTTCTGAAAATATCTCTATTTGATGCTTTATAGAAGTAAATTTTAGCATTGATAAACCAAAGCATATTTCAACTAAATCCAATTAAAATAAACCAGTCGATAAGAATATGGATCTATTAATCAAATCTAGTTTGATGGTATTTTAGGTTAATTACAAGATTTGAACAAGAGGCTACTGTTACCCACCACAAGTGGGCGACCCCATAGGAGAAATTTCCTACTAGATTGTCTTCAGCTGGTAGACAGCAGCCCCTAACAATCACCAGTGACAAGGAAAGGCAGCATTGAAGATCACTCCATTGAAATAGCATACATAAGGGCCAAATACAACAGGAAGGGCATCAAGAAGAACTAGTCATCACTTCATAAAGACTCTAATGAAAGAACTTTTGGAAAAAGAAAAGAAGATCTCAAGAACCCTGCCTTCATCCTCAAGAAGAACTCTACATATTTGAAGTATTTTAGGGAAGCCTCCACATTCTACATCATCATCCAAAGGACGCAGGAAGATCTATTCATCACCATCAAAGAAATCTCCCTCACATTGAAGAAAAGAAGCTCTGTTGAAGGAAGAAGATCATCCCTCCTTATAAACATCACAAGAAGACTTCATCTCCAAGAAGGCATCTAGTAGGAGCCATCATCAGCAAGAAGGCATCTTCATTTGTCAAGTAAGTACTTTAAAGTTTATATTTATGTCTCATCCTACAAATCAAATGACAACTTTCTCCAAGGATAACAATAAACTTGTTGGTACATCAAATTACCTTCCATGGAAGAAGAAAATAGCAATGTTTTAAGACTCCGACTCCGACTCCGACTCGGCCGAGCAATGACTCCGACTCCGAAACGGTAATGACTCGGCCGACTCGTTTTCAATGACTCGGTCGTTGTAAAAAATACATTAAATATTTAGTTTTTTGATAAAAAACATAATTTTGAAGATTTTAAACATAATTTTAAAGATTTTCATTCATGTTTCCAAACACACAACATTATAATATAGATGGAAGACAACATATGATCAAAGTAGGCTCATGAACAAATCCATTATATCAAAATGGTACCCAATGGCAATACATAGTCAACTGTCATACATGATCAAAGACTCAAAACAAAAAACACATAACCAAGGAGGCTAGAAATGGCCTCTACAAGACTACAAGTCTACAAAAAAAGTACTACTGGCTATAGCTAGTAGCTACTGCCAGAGGAGCCAAGATCATGTTGATCAATCTCTGGATCATCATCATCATCAGAGTCAGAGCCCCCTGCCCATGGCTCCTCCTCATCATCATCATCTCCAACTGCAACTGTAGATGTGGTACCACTAGCAGGCTGTGCAACTGCAGTAGATGCACGCTGAGATAGAGTAGCTATGCGGTTGCGCTTCTGTCGTGGCTCAGGCTGAGAAGAGGAAGCTGGAGTCCTTCCTGGCTGTGAGACTGAGGCTGATGGATCTGCATTCAATTGAACATGTTGAACTTCAGCTGATGTCTCCAAATCGATATCTAAACCAAGATCCTCATCAGGATCAAACTCTGTTGGACAACTCTCCACTACCCAATCTGACGTTGGATCAATGTCTTCCAGCACAATGGGATCTGAATCAGGTCTTTTGTTCAGCAAATGGTTTCGTCTGAGCCGAAGGTTGTACTGGACATAAACTAGATCATTTAACCATTTTTGATCCAAACGGTTTC
>APFE030828503.1:18881-60442 GCA_000404065.3 Pinus taeda
CCGGGTCATTGCTGACTCGGCCGACCGTGCCGTTTCTTTGACCGAGTCAGTTCCCAAGCCATCGACCCGGAACGACTCAACCGGGTTGGTTGTGACTCGGCCGGGTTGTAAAACATTGGAAAATAGATTTGATTCTCATAGAAAATAAAGTTTTTCAGTATGTCAAGGATGATTTCTCTTACTTTGATAACTGCTTGTGACATTCTTTTACTTCAACTTGTAGAATTTATAATTAGCTTCTTCTTCTCTTGATTATTATTGTGTTCTTATCATCAAACAACTACCAAAAGACAAAGATCAATAGAACAAGTGGACACACGATATAGGCCGCTTGTAATGTTCCAAACATAAAGAAACAATGATATACAAAAGCCAATTTGATTTATGCACAAAAAAATTGAACGATTAGCAAATATTCAATACACAACAGAAATGAGAACCAGCCGAGCCATTTTATTTATTAATGGAGCAATGTACAATAGTGTGGAAAGAGCACTTGGGCTTGCCTCAAGGGCAAGCTAGATAGAACCCAAGTGTCGACAGTAATCCCAAATGCTAGAAAGCAACTGCTCATCTAAAGCTCTGCGTTGTCTCCTAATTACAGCAACTGTTGGCTTGAAAAGAGCTGCAAGAAACCTCACCTCTGATGCTCGAAAAATGTTGAAACTTCAGCCACATGCTCCTTGACCAAAACCCACAAAACCCCAGAAACGGTTTGGCCTGAAACCAACCACCCAAATTCGACTTCCTCTATGGCCTATGCCCTCCAAACAGCTCTAGTAATACTGCCTACAAGAAATGGCCACAAAGTCTTCCTCCAAGCTCTGGAAAGGGAGCAAACTTCACCTCGAATAACTCCTCCAACCTCCACGACAAAGCTCAGCCTCAAGGGCTGATAGTCTACCCACCAAATGACCTCCCCAAACACTACCTCTACACTAGCCTAGGTAATGCGAAAGTCACACTGCCAAGCCTGAAGCTCAATCAGCGCCCAAACTCCCCCAAAGGCTGACAATCCTCCTTAGCCTCTCTTGCAGAAAATCTCACAACAAGACTCCACTGCTCAACTCCACAAACAACTCGGCCTCCCCTCTCACCGCATCCTCCAAAAATACACACCACCTGGAAGGAAATGCTACAGCTGGAAATCACAATGTGAATCTCCTCTTGGAGAAATGAAGGAAGCCTTCCTACGGTGGCACTCGATGTCCCTCGAAGAAAGGGTGAGCTCTTCGCTTGAAGAACTCGCGCTAAACACCCAGTGACTCGGTTAAGCAGCTCGAACAACCAAGAGAAATCAATATACACTCATGAATGAATAAGAAGAGGAGAGCTACCTTCCTTGTATAGTTTTCGTGGGGGAATTTTCCCTCCATTTCGTCCTCCATCATGGGCCCCACTTAACCAACACCATGCAAAAGTTATCTCCCCTCCATGCATATTGAACTAGGGAGTGCGTAATTCCCCAGTGAGGGTGGCCCCCATGTGTAACTTAACTTCTAAACAAAACATCTTCTCCTAGTATAATCTCCTAATAACATCGAATGGGGTCCACTAACTCCAAAATTGGCCCCCATAATACAAAATTAAATCTCGTCCCAACATTATTTAGGAAGGGACATGACAGTCCTCCCCTCCCAAATGTTGCTTGTCCCCAAGCAACTTCAATTACAAATGCTCCAAAATGTGCTCTCCCTCCCAAGTGGCATCCTCATTTGGTAGATTCTTCCATCGCACCAAATGTTCTTTGATTATCCTGCTCCTAAGCTTCCTCTCTCTGGTTTCCAATATGGTTTCTGGCTCTAAGATCAAATGCCCCTCATCATCAAGTGAAGGAAACTCCATGATTGTTGTAACTTGTTGCCCCAACACCCTCTTAAGGCATGACACATGAAAGATGTTATGAATCTTGCTCCATGGTGGTAGCTCCAACTCATAAGCCACCTCCCAACTCTCCTGGTCACTCTGTACGGCCCAAAGAATCTCAGTTGCATCTTTTCGTCCCCCTTCTGCTTGAGTGTGGACTGTCAGTACGACCACAATCAAAGGTAGATCAAGTCACCCTCCTCAAAATGTCTCTCTACTCGATGCCGATCAACATCCATCTTCCGCTGGTTCTAGGATGCCTGTGAGTTATCCTTAAGAGCCTTGAGGATATCTTGGCTCTCTAAGATCCAATCCTTGGCCTTTGGGGCCTTGCTGTCTCCAAAAACAATATCAGCAAAAGATAAATCATCATAACCATATAAAGCACAAAAAGGAGTCATACCAATGGACATATGATGGGTGGCGTTGTAACAATACTCTCCCAACTCCAAGTGCAACCATCGAATCCAAGCCCTCTGTTGCCTTGTCACATAATTCCTAAGATAGCCCTCTAACCATTGGTTCACCCTCTATGTCCAACCATTGGTCTGCAGATGATAGTTGGTGCTTGGGGTGAGCTCAATGCCGACTAGTTTGAAGAGATCCTGCGAAATTCCTCCCATGAATCGGCTATCTCTATCATTGACTATGGTCTTAGGGAGTCCGTACAGATGAAAGACCTCCCTAAAGAACAACTCTGCCATCGGTGAAGCTGAATATCGTGTCGGTATGGCAAAGAAGTGTGCAAACTTGGTCAGTCAATCAACCACTACAAAAATGCAATCCTTCCCTTGTACTAAGGGAAATCCAGTAATGAAGTCCATAAAGATGCTCTCCCATTTCCCCTCAGGGACGGGAAGAGGTTGTAACAATCTTGTTGGATGGGTCAACTCTCCCTTATTCCTCTGGCAAACTTCGCACTCCTGTACATGCTTCAACACATCACCCTTGAGGCCCTTCCAAGTGAAGCACTCTCTCACTGCCATATATGTCTACCTAAATCCTTGGTGCCCAGACAAAGGAGAAACATGAGCTGCTCGAAGGACGCACTCCCTCAACTGTGATCCTGAAACAAAAAATATGTGCCCCTTATAATAAATGACCTCATCCATCACATTGTAGCACTCATCTGCATAGCTACCCTGCAAGATCTCGCACGCCTGACGATCCTTGGAGTACTCTACCAGTAACTGGGCCTTCCAGTCATGACAAATGCTCATGAGTGAAAGCCATTCTGGTCTCTTGGATAGTGCATCCGCCACTACATTGTGCTTTCCCCGCACATACTCAATATCAAAATCATAGGCCCGCACTTTGCTAACCCATGTTTGTTTTCTGTCATTGAGGCCCTGCTGCCCCATGAAATGGCAAAGACTATTGTGATCCATCTTCACCCGAAATTAATTCCCCACCAAATACTGTCTAACTTTGGCCAATGCATGCATTATGGCCAACATCTCCTTGTTGTAAATGGAATATGACATCTCATGAGGTAGAAGCTTCCTACTCTCAAAAGAAATGGGGTGCCCATCTTGGCACAAGACTGCCTTGATCCCCACAACCAATGCATCGCAGTCCAATGTTAAAGGCTAAGAAAAATATGGGAGTGCTAAAACTAGACAACAACTTATCACCTTCTTGAGGCAATCAAATACTGCCTGAGCTCCCTCTGTCCATGCAAAGGCCCCTTTCTTAGTTAGAATAGTAAGGGGTGCTCCCAACTATGAGAAGCCCTTCACAAACTTCCGATAATAGGTATAGATGCCCAAAAACCCTCTCAATGTTGTCACATCTTGAGGCTCTGGCCAATCTTGAATGGCCCAAATCGTCTCCTCATGCACCTTGACCCCATCTACACCGATGATGTGTCCCAAGTAAAGCATCCTTGTCAATCCAAACTCGCACTCAGGCATCTTCACGTAGAACTGTTGCTCTTCCAATCTACGCAAGACTGTCTCCAAGTGCTATAGGTTCTCCTCCCATGTCCTATTGTAGATCAAGATGTCATCAAAGAATACCAGTACAAACCTCCTCAGCTGGCCTCAGAACACATGGTTCATGCATGACTGAAAAGTAGCCGATGCATTGATCAACACAAAAGGCATCACTGGGAACTCGAAATGCCCATAATGACACCTGGAGGTTGTCTTCGGAATGCCCTTCTCTCTCACCCGAATCTTGTTGAAATTTCTAAGTTTGACGCGTTAAAAATTCCAGCTGCATTATCTGGTTTATTTCACCTACTTGTTTATTCCATTAACAAGTTATTTATACATATAAATACTGAAAATAAACACAAATGTAGCCTTAACTCATATACAGATCAACAACTAAAATATTAGACAAACACACAAGGGACGTCGTTATTTTTGGACAATCATCCTCAGAAAAACCCAATGCAAGAAAACAGGTGTAGTAGTTCTGAGGGCTTTATTATTATGCATATTTCTTGAGTACAACTAGGGTGCCAATCTGGCTCACCCAACAAAGATTGTTACATGGCAGTAATACCTCTTCTCAGAGACAAATATTCAGCAAGTCTACCCCACAAAAATCCTTTCAGCGCTTCTCCAAGGTTCTGCATCAACCCTGCTAGCCTCAACATAGCTCTAGAACCCTCTGCGTTAGCCTTCTGCCTCTCTGCGTCAACTCTCTAGCCTTCTGCGTCATCCACACAAGCCCCTCAACGTCTGCGCAGTCTCTAGTTGCCTCTGCGTGGTCCCTGCTGCCTCTGTGTAGCCTCCTCAGTCACTGCGCTGGCCCTCTGGCACTATCTCTACCTCTCTGCCCAATACTCATTGCCTCTCGCTGTAACATATCACTTGTTCGAATTTTCTCAGCAAGCCCCAATCCAAAAGATCGAACTGACTAATAAATCTTGGTGTATCTCCAACTAACCCTTAAGCCTCCTTTTATACCTTTCCTATTGAGTCTTCAATGATCAAGATTAAGTCCCTAATTAACGGTTAATATTAGATTTGGCTTGATCCATGTCATTTAGAACATTCTCACCCAATTTTATATTAGTACCCATTTAATATTTAAATTTTCCTAAGTTTAGACTTAGGAACTCCATTAAAAATATTAACTAGTTTAATATCTCTCTAACTGGGTGGAATTTCCCCAAACCATTTTTAGGTCTTGGAGATCTCATGTGCTTTAGCCTCTCCACCAATTTTCATGGCTAGAGCACATCTGATGTTACCACAAATCAACAAATCGGATAATACCCTGACCATAGATCTATCTTAGAGAAGTACATGGCCCCTCTAAGCTCGTCCATCAACTCATCAATGCATAGAATGGGATACATGTTCTTCAACATCTTCTTGTGAGGGCCTTGTAGTCAATACACATGCGAAGAGTCTCGTCCTTCTTCTTCACCAGCACAACCTAGGAAGCAAACGGACTAGAACTCAGTCTGATGTGACCCAATGCCAACAACTCCTGGATAGATCTTTCGATCTCATCCTTATAGGCCTTGGGATGCATATAGGGTGTGGTGATAAGCGGTGGCACACCAGGCTCCAATTCTGTAGTGTGCTCAAATCCTCTGTCAGGTGGTTGCCCGGGTGGTATATCTCTAAAAACTACCGGATATTTATCCATTACTGGTATGTCCAGATGTGGGGTTGTGGTCTTCCCCCAACCTCTAAAATCCTCGGCTCTATTTCCCATGCTATGTCTCCATGCCTCAAATCGGCCTCCATCCAGTGAGCCAAAACTATCTAAGGGAGGTAAGAATGCCTACCCCTAAGAACCATTGGCTTGCCATCTAGCCTAGTAAACTCCATCGCCAACTGTTTCCAATCGGTGATAACCCAACCAAGGGAATACAACCATTGGAAAACTAGCACCACATTGGTGTCTAATACATCCACCACAAAAAAGTGTATGTATCATCGAATAGTTCCCCATAGTCACTGTCACATATCGAGTGGACTTCATAGTCTTGTTCCCTGGTATTAGGACTAAAAACCTCTCAAACTCTATAGTGGTGATGCCCCTCCTCTGGACAATCTGAGCATCAATAAAAATGTGGGTGGCCCCACTATCTACCAAGACTGAGACACATTGCCCCTGCACCGTAAGTCTGATCCTCAAAGTCAAGAATTTGGGAATCTCGCACAAAGAAGCTAGGACTCCCCCTACTAGTGCGAAGGATGCTACTCCCTGAGGTGGTGGTGGTCGTCCTTTCCCTGCTAGCTCCTCGCGGTCTCCGACACCAAACTACAACTCCTCATCATCCTCCTGATCACTGTCTGAAAAGACCTCGATGTAATAGGCCTTGCCTATTGTGCACCGATGACCAGGTGCCCAAGGTTCACATCATGTAAAGCATAGCTTCTTCCTCCTAAGGTCTCCCTTGGTCATGTCATCCAACTAACCACGCCCTTGGGTTTCTCTTTGCGCTGTGGGTGCACAAGTGTCACTTCCCTTCTAAGGGTAGAGAGTGCGTGTAGGAAATGGAGCTCAAGCCTTGGGGATGGCCCCCTTCAAATCCTGATTGCAAGATATTGCCTCCAAAAGAGTTGATGGTTTGCGAGACTTCACCAGTCCTCGCAATGGCTCTGCCAATCCCTCCACAAATGTGTATGCTTTCCTCACATCTGAAAAATTAGGCATCATGACTGAGACCCTCAAAAACTCCGAGATATAATGCTCTGGATGCCCTATCTGTCAGAGCAAGGTCAACTCTCTGAATTGAGCCTCTGGATCCTTCCGATCAAAGCGCTCCACTACTGTCCATATGAAATCCTCATAGGAGGTCACAATGCCATGCCCTAGAGTGGACAAACCATGAAACCACCAATCGTATGCCTCCCCCTCCAAGTGCAATGTGACCATCTTAATGGTTTCTAGTTATGAGTATGACATTCGATTCAGCTGGAAGTATGTATCCAACTTCTACACCCAAGCACGTGTTGTGCACTTGGAAGTGCCATCATATCTAGGGAAATACATTTTCCCAATAGAACGATGTAGCTCATAGTTCTGAGTACCATAGCCTTTCCCCTTCTCGTTCTGCTTGAGCTTGCAAAAGTCTCTGAAGTTTGCCCCCATGGGCTGCCATTCCCAGAAATGTGTTGAAATTTCTAATTCTAACCGTTAGAAATTCCTCCTATACTATCTAGTTTATTTCTCCTACTTGTTTAATTACTTAACAAGCTATTTACCATGTAAATACTGAAAATAAACACAAGTACAGTATTTAACATCTACAGATCATTAACTGAAAGAAAACAAGCACACAAGTGACATCGTTATTTTTGGACTAATATCCCTGGAAAAACACAATGCAGGAAAATCGGTGTAACTATTCAGAGGGTTATATTATTATGTAGTTTATCTGAGTACAACTGAGTGCATAAACCAGCTCACCCGACAAAGAAAAATATACGGTAGCAATACCTCTATATCCGGAAACATGTGTTCAGAAAACTTGTCCCACGAAATTCTTTCTGGCACAACTGAAGCTCAGTGCTGGCCCTTTTGGCCTCTACGTCAGCCCCAAGACTCTTTGCGTCAGCCCTCTGATGCACTGCGCAGCCTCTGTGTCACTCCCTCTGCCCTTTGCCTGTATGACGCAATCTCTCTGGGCTCTGCATAGCCTGGATTGACTGTTGCTCTGGCTCTCTTCGCTTCTATGTTGGTCAACCAGCATTGTCCCTGCCTCTCTGCCTCGTACTCACTACCCCTCGCTACTAATCACTGATTCACTTTTGCTTAGCAACCCCACTCAAGCAAAATGAATGGTTGATCACTTTGGTGTCTTCTCCCACAACCCTCAAGTCTCCTCTTATACTTTTCTCGTTGGTCTTTCAATGGCTAAGATTAAATTTGGTTTGATCCATGACTTTTGGAACCTTCCAACCCAATTTTATATTAATACCCATTAATATTTTATTTTTCCTAAGTTTAGACTTAGGAACTCCATTAAAAATATTAATTATTTTAATATCTCCAAAACCAAGTACAATCTGTCCAAACTATTTTTGAGTCTTGGAGATCTCATGTGCTTTAGCCTCTCCACCAAATTTCATGGCTAGAGCACATTCGATGCTACCTCAAATCAACACTCCCTCTTAGAGAGGGTTGTGCTCTAGTAATACTCCACACTAAGCATCACCCTAATTATCCAGCATCAGTCCCTGTGTTGATGCTAAGCCTCCCTACCCAACATCCTCTACACTGCTACATCTTGTACTGCTGCCCATGGCCCTGCCACTACCACTGTTGCATTTGTACGACAGCTCCCTCTGCATCCATGTCGTTGCTAGTCCATCCTCCCAACATTGCATCTGCACTGCATCCCCTCAACATGCTGCATCGTGCTACTGCGTATTTCTATTGCGCTGCAACTTAGTTACTGAGAAGTAAGTAACTGATTCACCCAACTCTGACATCCCTGTCAAGCTAGAAACACTACTGATGTTGAACCTCCTTCTGCCACTAACAAGTGCTCCCTCTACTGACCTCTGCACTGCTACAACAACTCCCTGCATCTCGCACTGTTGCACACCTCTCTGTGTCATCCTACACCGGTGCAACACTCCCCTGCCCCTCGCACTGTTGCAACCTGCTAGCCTCGCACTATCCGGGGATTCCTGCATTGTTGCACTCTATGTCGCTCCATTCACATCTGGCTCTACCGACATCTGCCATTCCTGTTACTCCTCTTCGGGGCTACTGTAGCAAAGGTATAATCCAAGAGGTTGGGTACCTCAATGATCTTGCCCCTCATCGCCTGTAGTCTGCTAACTACAGCTCGATGTCACCCCACTTCTTTTCAAGTGGCACAGGAGCATTCATGGCACAATCGTCCTCCTCGACTTCTTTCTCTGCCTTTGCAAGCATTACCTTCAAGTCCGAAGCCTCTCCCTGGCTCTTCTTCCTAAGACATTGGTTTGCAAAATGACCCAATTCCCCACAATGGAAACACTTGACCTTGGAGAGGTCCTTCTTCTTCCTCTTCTCCTACTTTCCCGTAGATGCTAGAGCTACATCCTCTTCTTCTTTGTTCTTGATCCTGAACCCTTTTCCGCTACTCCCCACCTTGGTCAGTGGTCTAATCTCTTCTTGACGAAGAGCCACCCACAATTCTTCCCAATCTGGAAGACTCATCCTGCCTAGTTTGCTCTGGACAAATACCTCCCAATCCTCGGAAACTGCGTTCAGTGCGGTCCTCACCATCAATTCCTCATCTGGCGTGGCATCTATAGAAGTTAGCTGGTCATGGATCTCCTTCAAGCGACCGAGGAAGACATCTATCTCCACTACCTTCTACACTTGGTATGCGCTTAGCTGATTCTCCAGGAGCATCTTCCTCTGCATGGAAGTATGTTGGTACAATGTCTTCAAGGCATCCCACATCTCCTTTGCCACTTCCTTCTTGGCAATATGCGGTACCACATGATCCTTGACCCCATCAAGGATGATGCACTTAGCCTTAGCAATTGCCTCCTTACCTTTCATTACCTATCGGGTCAACTATGGCAGCTATCGCTCTCATGACGAAGCCCTTAAGAGAATGCCTGTCTAGAATGGACAAGATCCTGGCCTTCCAGGCCAAAGTTAGATGCTCTGTCCAGCCTATCCTGATCTCTCAGCCCATTCACGACCCTCTCGCTACTCTTCTTTCGACTCCTCCGAGTCTCTCAACTTCCCGTTTGGAAGTTCTTGGTTCGACCCCCTCCGAGTCTCGATTTCGCTTCTGGAAATCCCTCTGCCAACATCAAGTTGCCCCACTTTGATCGTCTATGCAACTGCACCACTGATCCATGTTCCTTGGCTAGAAATCGGCCTCGGTCCCCCTTGGTCTTGCCCTGTTAGGTACTGTATTGACCACAATACCCCACCAGCTTCCATCCGCAAATTACCCACAGAGTTGTTGATTTCGGGTAGCATCGGATACGCTATAGCCAGGAAATTTGGTGGAAAGGTTGAGGCACATGAGATCTCCAATACCCAGAAAGGGTTTGGGCAAATTCTAAACAATTCAAGAGATATTAAAATAATTAATATTTTTAATAGAATCCCTAAGTCTAAACGTAGGGAAATTAAAATATTAATGTGGATTGATATAAAACTGTGTTAGAATTGTTCAAAAGACATGGATCAAGCCAGATCTAATCTTAGTCGTTGATTAGGGACTTAATCTTGGCCGTTGATATGTCAACGAGAAAAGTATAAGAGGAGGCTTGAGGGTCACTTGGAGAGTACACCAGATGATTAGTCCTTTTATTCTCTAGAGTGGGGTTTGCTAAGAGAGATAGAATCAGTGATCAAAGTCGCAACTAAGGGGCAGTGAGTACAGAGAGATAGAGACGCAAAGATAGTGTCTAGAGATCAGCGCAAGAGCCCGAGAGAGTGACGCAGTAACAACCAGGGATCACGTAGGGCCACGCAGAGGCAGCCAGGAGTTGCGCAGTGCTTCAAAGAGGCTAGTGTTGCTAATGTAGAGGGCCAGAAGGCTGACACAGGGCCTCCTGGGGCTGACGCAGATCCATTTAGGGTGACACAGGGCCAACGCTGGCCAGAGAGAGGTTGTTGCAGTCCAGAAGGGCAGACGTTAGGGTTTCTGAGCCAGATTGGAGCTGAGAAGCTGCCAGAGGTTTTATTCAGGGTTTCAGCTGGGACATTTGTCTCAAACTAAGAGGTACTCTGCCAAGGGCATTCTCTGTTGGGTAAGCCAGATTTCGCACCCAGATTGTACTTTGAAATTGTTTAATAAGAAAACCCTTAGATATAGGCTGATGCAGAGGGTTTCAGGCTGTAGCAGAGATCATTAAGGCCTACGCTAGGTTCAAGAAAGTGCTGGAAGTTTATCTATCTGTCAGTAAGCCAGTTTGGCACCCTGTTGTACAAGAAAATTGTTGAATAATAAAATCCTCCCTTGCTACACTAGTTTTCCCACATTGGGCTTTTTCGAGGACATTAGTCCAAAATAACTGTGTCAATGTGTGCATATTTTTCTTTCTGTATTACAATGTGATATCTGCAGCAGTAATGTTTGTTGAAGTAATTTCATGAATAACTTATGATGAAATAAGTAGGAAAAGTAAATCAATTGCTGTAGTGATATAATTTTTACATATAGACATGGAACATAGAAACCCTACCAAAATTTATAACATGTAATAATCATGAAAGATATTCAACAAAACGTTCTCACAAGATATCCAAGAACAAGCTTTCTTTATCCCAAAACGACGTCTTCACAACAAGCACTAGTCTCCAACACTGAAAAATCCACTAAATATCACATCTCCACAAAAGTAGCTAAGTACAATAGCTAGGTCGAGTTCTTTAAAAGAGCTTGTGTTTTCCACAAGTAATGATGAACAAAATGATAGAGGCGAGCCGATCATTTATTTATATGAGGTCAACCTCTTTTCCTATCTAACTAAAAGCCCCTACACAAGTTTGATTTTTGAGTCAACAAAAAGTTAATTTGGGTTACAAGCCAGCCAACTAGCCTTACAAAATAATATGCCAAGTCTATGCATGTGAGCCATAGACCTATAGAGGTGATGACATCATTCCCTTTTAAGGCTCCAAATGCTCCATCAACACAAAGACAAGGCTGAAAATGTCCCTAAGCATCATGATCATCTTCCATTTGATGAAAATCCTCAAATAATGCATCAAAGTAGCTCCAAGGCTCCAAAATCTAGTTGTGGGTGTGACACATCATCTCCATGGGTGTCAAGTAAGCAACGGCATGCCCCCTCTTGTTGAGAAATCTAGGGCAACTAGATTAGGTGATTTCTCTTTCTTTGATAATTGCCTGTGATGTATTTTTATTTATCTCGATTAGCTTCTTCTTTTACTCGATTATAATTAGTGTTCTTATCATCAAACAACTACCAAACAATAAAGAATAACGAGACAAGGGGGCATAAGATATAGTCTATTAACTAAGGCCAAAACCTCTCCTTTTGAGAGGAAAACCCACAAGAGCTCTTCTCTTCAAATTGAACTTCAAATGACAGATTCCAAGGCCTATGACCCTTGACCAAGACCCCTCCAAAACTAAGTCAAACCTCTCCTTGATGAGCTTCTCTTCTACAAAGTCTGTTGATTTGGGATAGCATCAGATGTGCTTTAGCCACGAAATTTGGTGGACAGATTGGAGCACATGAGATCTCCAATACTCGAAAAGGGTTAGGGCAAATTCGAAATAGATCAGGAGATATTAAAATAATTAATATTTTTAATGGAGTCCCTAAGTCTAAACTTAGGGAAATAAAATATTAATGTGTATTAATATGAAACAGTGTTAGAATGGTCCAAAAGACATGGATCAAGCCAGATCTAATATTAGCCATTGATTAGGGACTTAATCTCAATCATTGATATGTCAACAGAAAAAGTATAAGAGGAGTCTTGAGGGTCACTTGGAGAACACACCAAAGTGATCAGTCATTCTATTCTCTAGAGCGGGGTTTGCTAAGACAGATAGAATCAGTGATTGGAGAGCAGCTGAGGGGCATTGAGTACAGAGAGACAGAGAGGCAGAGATAGTGTCAAGAGAGCAACAGAACAGCTAGAGAGAGAGAGACACAGGAGCAGCCAGTGCTCACACAATGCCACGCAGAGGTAGCTAAGTGTTGCATAGAGCACCAAAGAGGCCAGCATAACTGATGCAGAGGCTCAAAGCTGACGTAGGGCCTCGTGGGGCTGATGCAGGGCCAGTGCTAGGCTAGGAGAGGTTGACGTGGTCCAGATTGGGTAGACACTGGGGTTTCTGGGGCAGATTGGTGCTGAGTAGCTGCCAGAAGGATTATCCAGGGTCTCAGCCACAAGGAAATTCTCTGTTGGGTAGGCCAGTTTTGACACCTAGATTGTACTCTGATATTGCTTAATAAGAAAACCCTTAGATAGTTGCACCGGTTTTCCCGCATTGGGTTTTCCCAGGGGCTGTAGTCTAAAAATAATGGTGTCATATGGTGTGTTTGTTTCTATTTCTTTTTAGTTGCTAATCTGTAATATGTTTAGCACGCACTAGTGTTTATTTTCAGTATTTACATTGTAAATAACTTGTTAAGGAAAATAACAAGTAGGTAGGAATAAATCAAATAAAGTGCATGGAAGTTTTCTAACTAAGTAAACTTAGAAACTTCAACATGGTATCAGAGCGTGATTGCAAATCACAGGAGGACTAAAGACATCAGCTAAGCGGAGCAATAGCGGCAGAAAACAGTTGTCTCAAGGTGACAAAAGTCGTTTCTAGCAGCGCAGAAGCCAAGGAGTGTGACACAGAGCCAACTAGGGCCACGCAAAGGCAGCCGAGAATTGCGCAAAGCCTTAGAGAGCCTAGCGTTGCTGATGCAGAGGGCCAAAGGATTGATGTAAGGCCTCCCAGGGCTGACGCAGACCCATCCTGGGTGACGCATGGCCAGCGTGAGGCAGAGCGGTGTTGACGCAGTCCACAGATAGGCAGTTGCTAGAGTTTAGAAGGTTGCAGGAATATTGCAGAGTGGAGCTGGTGAGGTACTGTAGTCAGAATAGTACCTGACAAAGCAAGGGCAGAGGAGTTGCTACCAAGTGTTTCTAGCCGAGGAACTCGGATCAGTGGTAGGGTTGCACAAGACGATCAGAGTAGGGGGCATCTTGACAAGCGGCAGAAGGATTTCCAAGAGGGAAATCAGGACTCAAAGGGAGTCCAAAAGAGAACTCTCAAACAGGAAGTAGAGACTTAGAGGAGTTGAACAGAGAACTTCCAAGAGGGAAGTAGAGGAGCATCATGCCACTACACGGAGTAAGAGACCAGGATAGACTGGGCGAAGCATCGAACTTCGCAGTCTGGAAGGCCAGAATCTTATCTGTACTCGACAGGAATTGTGTCAAGAACCTCGCCTTGAAGGTAATAGTTGTCCCAGTCGACCCCAGTGATAGTAATAGGTACGAGGAGGCGATGGCAAGGGCCAAGAGCATTATCCTTGAAGGGGTCAAAGATCATGTAGTACCACACATCATGAGAAGGAAACGGCATTTGAGATGTGGGAGGCTCTCAAAAAGTTGTATCAGCGTACTTCTGTGCAAAGAAGATGTTCGAGAATCAGATGAGGTCGTATCAAATGAAGAAGGGAAAATCAATTGACACCTTCCTCGGAGGACTGAATTAGATCCAAGATTAGTTGACTGCAATAGGGGCGACACTGGATTAGGAGCTAATTGTGAGGACAGCCCCGAATGTTGTCTCAGAGGACTGGGAAGTGTTTGTCCAGAGTATATTAGGCAGAGGAACACTTCCACCTTCGAACGAGATGTGGGCAGCTCTTTGCCAAGACGAGATCAAACGGCAGTCGAAACAAGTAGCATCAGCAAGGGGATCAAAGTCAAGCAGGAGGCGAAAGACGTGGCCCTAGCATCTGAGGAAAGAAGGAGAAGCGAAAGAAGAAAGATCTCTCCAAGATCAAGTCCTTCCACTGTGGGGAGTTGGGTCATTTTACAACCTAGTGTCCAAGGAAGAAGAGTAAGGGAGAGTCTTCTGAGACTAAGGCAGCGCTAGCACGGGCAGAGAAGGAAGTTTTGACAGACAATGACAGTGCCATGTGTGCACACACGCCACTTAAGCGAAAGTGGGGATACATTGAGCTGTCGTCAGATGGACTACAGGCGAAGAGGGGCAGGATCCTCGAGGTACCCAGCCTCTTGGATTAGACCTTGCTATGGGAGCCCCAAAGAGGAGTAGCGGGACTTGCTAAGATGAGTAGAGATGGATGTGAATGGAGTGACAGAGAGCTCTACAGTGCAGTAGTCCCGAGACAGTGCGAGGCTAGCAGGTTGCAATAGTGCAAGAGCCACAAGAGTGTTGCACCAGTGCAAGAAGGCACAGAAAGGTGTGCAACAGTTGGAGATGCAGGGAGTTGTTGCAGCAGCGTAGAGGTCAGAGAGGGAGCTTGTCAGCATGGAGGGAGCTTCAGCATCAGTGGGTGTCTCTAGCCCAATAGGGAGGTCAGTTGGGAGATCAGTTACTTCTTAGTAACTGAGTTGTAGTGCAGCAGTAGGCAGCTCGATGCAACATGATGAGAGGAGGTGCAGTGCAGATGTAGTTCTGGGAGAAAGGACCAGCAGCAGCATGGATGCAGAGGGAGTTGTCATCCAGATGCAGCAGTGGCAATGGCAGAACCATACGCAGCAATACAGGATGCAACATTACAGAGGATGTTGGGCAGGAAGGCCTAGCATCAGCACAGGTAACAATGCTGGATGATCAGAGTTATACTCAATTAGGAGTATTGCTAGAGCACAGTCCTCGCTAAGAGGGAGTGTTGATTTGGGGTAGTATCAGATGTGCTCTAGCCACAAGATTTGGTGGAGATGTTGGGGCACATGAGATCTCCAATACCCAGAAAGGGTTTGGGCAGATCCTAAACAGCTTAGGAGATATTAAAATAATTAATATTTTTAATGGAGTCCAAAATTTGGTGGAGATGTTGGGGCACATGAGATCTCTAATACCCAGAAAGGGTTTGGGCAGATCCTAAACAAATCAGGAGATATCAAAATAATTAATACTTTTAATGGAGTCCCTAAGTCTAAACTTAGGGAAAATAAAATATTAATGTGTATTAATATGAATCTGTGTCAGAATGGTCCAAAAGACATGGATCAAGCCATATCTAATCTTAGTCGTTGATTAGGGACTTAATCTCAGTCGTTGATATGCCAACAGGAAAAATATAAGAGGAGGCTGGAGGGTCACTTGGAGAACACACCAGAGTGATCAGTCATTCTATTCTCTAGAGCGGGGTTTGCTAAGAGAGATAGAATCAGTGATCGAAGAGCAGCTAAGGGGCATTGAGTACAGAGAGGCAGAGAGGCAGAGATAGTGCCGGGAGAGCAACAGAACAGCCAAAGAGAGAGGCGCAGGAGCAGCCCATGCTCACGCAGGGCCATGCAAAGGCAGCAAAGTGTTGGACAAAGCACCAGATAGACCAGTGTAGCTGATGCAGAGGCTCAAAGAGTTGATGCAAGGATTCCTGGGGCTG
The DNA here is from genome assembly GCA_000404065.3 of Pinus taeda. Lineage (NCBI taxonomy): Eukaryota > Viridiplantae > Streptophyta > Pinopsida > Pinales > Pinaceae > Pinus > Pinus taeda. Next base: position 34,748 of record APFE030828503.1, read on the forward strand.
ATGCAAAGCCAACGTTGGGCTCAGAGAGGTTGACACAGTCCAGATTAGGTAGACGTTGGGGTTTCTAGGGCAAATTGGTGTTGAGTAGCTGCCAGAAGAATTATCCAGCGTTTCAGCCAGTACATTTGTCAGAAACTGAGAGATATTACTACCAAGGAAATTCTCTATTGGGTAGGCACCCAGATTGTACTCTGATATTGCTTAATAAGAGAGCCCTTAGGTCGCTGCACCGGTTATCCCGCATTGGGTTTTTCTGGGGACATTGTACAAAAATAATGGTGTCATATGGTGTGTTTGTTTCTGTTTCTTTTTAGTCGTTGATCTGTAATAGGTTGAGCATGCACTAGTGTTTATTTTCAGTATTTACATTGTAAATAACTTGTTAAGGAAAATAACAAGTAGGTAGGAATAAATCAGATAAAGTGCATGGAGGGTTTCTAACTAAGTAAACTTAGAAACTTCAACAAAGTCAACATTAGTCAAACTGGTCTTCCAACAGTTGCTTGCTTCCTATTCGAACTCAATTTCAGACTTGTACTTTTGATTGTGATTCTCGGCCCTCTTGTAGCAACCCTAACTCGCACATGTGATAGGAATATGGTGAAGATGGTCTCTTTTCTTCTTCACTTCGACGACAGTTCGGTCTACCTCAAATTTCGATATTATTTCTTCTCTTTTTTCTTCACTCCCTTCTTAGGTCATTTTATCTTATCTCTTGATCGAACTTGATTGGTGTCTTCAAATGAGGCAAAGTGCTACTTATTTGTTGTCTTCTATGATCGTCAAATAGCCCTGTTCTGGAGCCAAATTGTCTCTTCTAGTAGGTTAGCATCTCTTTTGAAGGTTCACTTGTCTTGGAGGAGGTCTTGTGACACTTTGACTTTACAATACATTTCTTTGACCTTATACATGATGCCCAAATGGGTATTCCATACATGACAATGACTCAATTGACTTGTAGACTCAATGACAAGCCCTAGAAGCACTCAATGGGTGCTTTACCTGTAAATATATTTTCCTTGAGCATTAAACCGGTGCCTCAAGAATGACAATAATAAATTTATTTTTCTCTTTACATCAAATACATAAAATCATGATTACATATGTCATTATGAAGATCGAACCGAGTTACATATTTCAACACTCACTCTTAACTAGGGAGGTATTCATAATCCATATGAATTACTTGGACATTCTCAAATTGAAGAATTCTCATAAGAAGAGTCGGATTGGTAAGCCATCTCATAAGCTACTTTCTTAACTTATGCCAAAGCATTTCCCCATACCAACCAGCATTGTCACATAGCAAGGACTTGACTAACAGCGCTATCTCTCCATAAGAACAGAGCACAATGCTAGCAAAACCAATGACTGATAGACACCATCTGCATTGTCTCTCAAGGCCAATATCCCACATGGGTGTTCAAAGGGTATGTCCATTTAAGACAATTCTTGTCTTGGAATTGACACATCCTCAAGGAATTTCCTCTTTGACTACTCTTACCTATTAGATGCCCTACCACACCCTCAAAGAGTATCAAAATCAATCTTAGATGCTTACCCAACCCTCCATTCTTTCTTCATAACGTGAAGACAAGAGTGATGTGTCTATCTCTCCCTCTCAACTAGGGAAGATATACTCATTCCTATAAAAGGAATGTACCCAAGCTCCCTCTTACCTAGGGACTTGCCCAAGCTCCCTCTTCACTAGGGACTTGTTATCAACAACAACTATCTGCAATTTGGTGGAGATCATGGTACTATTAGCTGCTTGTAGGGCTCCTCCTTTCGATGTCATGAACTTCATCATCTTCATTATGAAGCCTTCATCTTCTAAATCTTCTTCGTAGGGCATCGACCATTAATCCCTTTCCTTCAAGGAACCATAGGATTGAACCAATAGTCATGTCATCCTTCTTTTCATCAGAAAGTGATCTTCTAGTCCACATCTCGCTTTTCTTCATATAGCTACCTCTTCCAAGTCATGTTTCTTTCAAGATCTTCCATCCAATCCCATGAGTAATGGTTGTAGGTGACATCTACAACTCTCTTTCTGTAGCCCTGTTTCAACCCAACCAGATGTTGTTCAAAAATCAAAATAAATATCAAATCAAAGTTACCTTTTTTGATGGCCCTTCATCATGACATATGCTTCTTGCAACATAAACATCCCACACATTCATAAACACATTTCCAAAACTTTTAATGTCAAGGGTCTTCTTCCTTTATAGATTTTATCAAGGTCTTCATATCTTTCTCTATGGATATGTCATAAATAATTCTTTTAGCCATTGGATGTTGATTGCTTATCTTATAGTGGGTGACAATAGTTGCATCTTTAACGAACTCTTCTTCCTTTTTACACACATTGCTTACCCAGGAATTTCTATACATAGTTCCTTCATCACCTCAAATGACATGTTATGTTGATTTCATCTTATCAATATGTGAACTAGTTCAAGGCATATGCCTTCATGCATCTTTCTAAAGGAAGAGATCCTTTTTTTAAGATCATACTCATGAGATAGAGCATTCAACCATGCTATTCAACTATATGATGACATCACTTAATCTATCAAATACATACATACCTCTTTTCTCCTTTTGGTCATCTAGACTTCCTTCGGTAGCTTCCTTTCCTTGTTTGAAAGTACTTTAACTATCCTGACATGTTGCACTCCTTTGTCACCATACTATCATCCTTCTAAACAATGGATTCCACGCAAGGTGGAATGTTGACTATTAACAACACATTTGCTTCTTCCAAGTAGAGGTGAACCTTCTAATGAAGATTCCAATGGAGAATCGTGATTATCCTCATCTTGCAAATGCTCCTTCCTAATGATGATGGTGTATGATGATTTATTTCTATCTTTTCTCATGCTAGACGACTTTCTTCCAATCATATATACTACTACTTCAGTTGCCTTTACATGCTTTCAATGAGGATACCATGATCTACTTTCTTTCTATTATAATGACTGATACAACCATGTAAACTTCTACTACAACTATCCTTTCAAGCTTCTAAAATGATGCCATGAGCTCTTTTCTACTTCAATCGTATGCTTCTGATATGATACATCCTATCATACATACAATGCTTCTCATCTTGATTGCAATCATTAACCATATTAGAGATCTCTTCACCTCCTACTTCTCCTTCCTATGTACCTGAAGATAAAATACGTGAGAACTCTTAATAGTGAAGATCTATCCCTTCTTCCTTCTTGGATTTCTTCTAATCAGGTTCTTCTACTTTTTCGGTGATATGGGCTTCATTCCTTACTTTTCTTTTCTTGTTGCCCTTCTTGAGTTTAGGACAATCTCTCTTGAAATGCCCATATTCCTAATATCCATAGCATTGGATCTTTGACATATCAATCTTCTTCTTTTTCTAAGGACCAAACTTTCCAAACATTGCTTTTCTCTTGGCCATGCCAGCAAAAGATTGAACATGTTCATTTGACCCAACATCGCTCCTTGCTTTCAACCTAGTTTCTACAATCTTGCATAGTGAGTAGACTTCACTGAATGGCGTGGCTTCCTTCTTATCATAGATACTTGATAAAAAGTTGCCTCATTCATCAGGTAGTTCATTGAGCACAACGGTGGTCATTTCTTTATCGGGCATTATTTCCCCCAACTCTTGCAGTGGGTCTCTTATTTATGACACTCTCATAAGGTATGAGGCTATCACTTCTTCCTTTGATACCTTCATCATGTATAGCTCAGTTCTCAATGATATAACCTCTCCTGCGATGCTTACGGAAAATAGTTCTACCAACTTTTCATAGACTTCTTTCGATGTTTCTATATTTGCTACATAGGGGATGAGTGAATCCTTGATTGGTTCTATAAGGATTCTTTGAGCCCTTCTTTCTCCTTTCATATATTTCGATAGTGCTGATTTGGGGTAGCATTGGATGTGCTCTAGCCATGTAAATTGCTGGAGAAGCTAAAGTACATGAGATCTCCAAGACTCAGAAATGGTTTGGGCAGATTCTAACCGGTTTGGGTGATATTAAAATAATTAATATTTTTAATGGAGTTCCTAAGTCTAAACTTAGGAAAAATAAAATATTAATGGGTATTAATATAAAATTGGGTTAGAAGGGTCAAAAAGTCATGGATCAAGCCAAATCTAATCTTAGCCCTTGATTGGAGATTTAATCTCGGTCGTCGATGGACCAATGAGAAAAGTATAAGAGGAGGCTTGAGGATCAATTGGAGAACACACAAAGAAAGATCAAGAATTCGATTTTCTGGGGCAGGGTTTGTTGAGGAAATCGAGTGAGTGATTTGAGTTTCCGCTGAGGGGCAGTGAATACATAGCAGAGAGGCAAAATTAGTACCAAGAGGATCAGCGCAGAGTTGAGAGAGGTTGATGCAGAGGCATCCAAGAGCCGAGAGAGGTTGTTGCAGCTAGAGGCCACACAGAGGCATCCAGGAGCTACGCAGAGCCAGAGAGGCCAGCGTGTGAGATGCAGAGGGTCTAGGGGCTGACACAAAGGCTCTAGAAGTTGACACAGCAGCCAGAGAGGCTGACATTGGGCCTAGAGGCAGCACTGGAGGATTTTGTGGGACAGACTCGGAGCTAGAGAATCGGATAGGGTGACACAGTCCCTATCAAAGTGATGCAAAGCAACAAAAGTTGCATTGTTGCTATGGGATTGTTAATCTGGTGATTTAGCTAGAATATCTGTCTCCGACTAAGAGGTACTAATACCGAGGGGATTCTTTGTTGGGTGAGCCATTTCTGGCGCCTAGGTTGTATTCTAAAACTGCATAATAATAAAACCCTCTTAATAGCTACATTGGTTTTCCCACATTGGGTTTTTCCAAGCACATTAATCTAAAAACAATGATGTCTCTTGTGTGCTTGTTTACGTTCAATTGATGATCTATATGTGTTGATACTGTACTTGTATTTATTTTCAATATTTACATGGTAAATAACTTGTTATGCAATTGAACAAGTAGGAAGAAATAACTCAGATAGTACAGGAAGAATTTCTAACGGGTTAAACTTACAAATTCCAACATGGTATCAGAGGGTGGTTGCAGATCATAGGATAATTGAAGGCATCAGCCTAGCAGAGCAGTAACAGTAGAAACAGTTGTCCCGTGTGACAGAAGTTGTTCCTAGCAGAAAGCAACAAGCAAGGGGTGATGCAAAGGGCTTGTGCCATTAGTTCGAGCCAGGAGGAGGATCAGCACAGAGGCAAAGAGGAGCAGACCTGACCTATGCAGTGCCCAATCATCTTTCTCAATCAGGAAGGATCGACGCTATGGCCAGGAGGTTTAGATTTTGCCAATTCCAAGATTGCGCAGAGCCTACAGGCTCAGTCCTTTAAGTTGCTAGGGTATAGGAGGCTGCGGATAATTTGCAGAGTAAAGCAGGTGGGGTACTGTGGTCAAAACAATACCTAACAAGGCAAAACCAAGGAGGAGGGATTTCCAGAAAGGAAATCGAGACTTAAAGGGAGCCACACCAAGGACTTCCAGGAGGGAAGTAAAGAGACTCAAAGGAGTCGGAAGAACAGCAACATAATGGCCGTGAATGGGCTGAGAGATCAGGATAGGTTCGACGGAGCATCCAACTTCGTGGTCTGGAAGGCCAGGATCTTGTCCATTCTAGACAGGTATCTCATCAAGGACTTCGCCTTGAAAACAATAGTGATCCCAGATGACCCAACTGAAAATGAGAAGTACGAGGAGGCAATGACCAGGGCGAAGTGCATCATCCTCGATAGGGTCAAGGATCATGTGGTGTCGCATATTGTCGAGAAGTACACGGCAAATGAATGTGGGATGCCCTAAAGAAATTGTACCAACATACTTTCGTGCAAAGGAAGATGTTACATGAAAATCAGCTACGGTCATACCAGATGCAGAAGGGAGAGCAGATAGATGTCTTCCTCGATGGATTGAAGGAGATTTGTGACCAACTAAATTCCATATGGGCCACGCCGGATCAAGAACTGATGGTCAAGACCGCATTGAACGTAGTCTTGGAGGATTGGCAAGTATTTGTCTAGAGCATACTGGGCAAGTCGAGCCTTCCAGATTGGGAGGAACTGTGGGCTGTTCATTTGGGGTAGCATCGGATGTGCTCTAGCCACAAACTTTGGTGGAGAGGTTGGGGCACATGAGATCTCCAATACCCAGAAATGGTTTGGGCGAATTCTAAACAGATCAGGAGATATTAAAATAATTAATATTTCTAATGGAGTCCTTAAGTCTAAACATAGGGAAAATAAAATATTAATGTGTATTAATATGAATCTGTGTTAGAATGGTCCAAAAGACATGGATCAAGCTAGATCTAATCTTAGCCATTGATTAGGAACTTAATCTCGGCTGTTGAGATGTCAATAGGAAAAGTATAAGAGGAGGCTTGAGGATCACTTGGAGAAGCACACTAGATGATCAGTCATTCTATTCTCTAGAGCGGGGTTTGCTAAGAGAGATAGAATCAGTGATCAGGAGAGCAGCTGCGGGGCATTGAGTACAAAGAAATAGAGAAGGCAGAGATTGTGCCAAGAGAGCAATGCAGCAGCCAAGGAGTGTGACGCAGAGCCAGCGAGGGCTCACGCAAGGCCACGCAAAGGCAGCCAAGTGCTGCACAGAGCACCAAAGGGGCCAGCGTAGCTGATGCAAAGGCTCCCAGAATTGACGCAGGGCCTCCTAGGGCTGCGCAGGGCTAGAGAGGCTGACGCAGGGCCAGCGTGAGACAGAGAGGGGTTGACACAGTCCAGTTTGGGCAGACGCTAGGGTTGCATAGCAGTTTTTGGCTGAGGAGCTGCCGAAAGGGTTTTCCAATGTTTCAACCAGGATGTTTCTCTCGAACTGTGAGGTATAGTTGCTAAGGAAATTCTCCATTGGGTAGGCTAGTTTCGGTACCCAGGTTGTACTCTAATATTGCTTAATAAGAAAACCCTTAGATAGTTGTACCAGTTTTCCCGCATTGGTTTTTTCTGGGGACATTGGTCCAAAAATAATGGTGTCATGTGGTGTGTTTGTTCTTGTTTCCTTTCGTTCTTGATCTGTAATATGTTGAGCATGCACTGGTGTTTACTTTCAGTATTTACTTTGTAAATAACTTGTTAAAGAAAAATAACAAGTAGGTAGGAATAAATAAGAAAAAGTGCATGAAGGGTTTCTAAACTAAGTAAATTTAGAAACTTCAACGTGGGCGGCTCTTCATCAAGAAGAGATCAGACGGGTGACCAAGGCGGGGTGTAGCAGAAAAGGGGTCAAAATCAAGGAGGAAGAAGAAGATGCGACTCTCGCATCTGCGGGAAAGCAGGAGAAGAGAAAGAAGAAGGACCTCTCCAAGGTCAAATGCTTCCATTGTAGGGAACTGGGTCACTATGCGAACCAATGTTCAAGGAAGAAGAGTAAGGGAGAGGCTTCTGACTTGAAGGCAAGGCCAACAAAGGCAGAGAAAGAAGTCGAGGAAGATGACGACTGTGCCATGAGTACTCATGCGCCACTTGAGAGGAAGTGGGGTGACATCGAGCTGTAGTCTGACGGACTACAAGCGATGAGGGGCAGGATCCCTGAGGTACCAAACCTCTTGGATTATACCTTGCTACAGTGTGTTCCTTGCTACGAGAAGCCTTGTCTTCTTTGTATGAAGGCTCTTTTGAATAACGGAAGATGTATATAGAGCAGAAGTTGCAGTGGACTTTGATGGAGAAAGGATAAGGGGTGAACCTCTATCTTCAACATCTACAGACACTAGAGACCAACTTGCTGTAGTGGGGTCCACTCCTCAACCAATCGCAATGGTGAGGATAGCCATGAATGGAGTCTCGGATGAATGGCAAGTTTTCGTCCAAAGCATATTGGGCAAAGAAAAACTACATTCATGGGAGGGGATGTGGGCAGCTCTTCAACAAGAGGAATTAAGGAGGGACCTAGTGAAGGTCAACCTCAGTGGAAGTAGTGGGAAGAGCACAAAGATGAAGGAGGAGGAGGAGAACGCAACTCTAGCATCGAAGGGACAACAGAAGCCAAAGCGAAAGGAGGACATTTCGAAGGTGAAATGTTTCAGTTGTGGCGGGATGGGCCGCTATGCATCCCAATGTCCTTTGAAGAAAAAGGATAAGGATGTGAACATGATCCTAAGGCTGCTTCAGCAATGATTGATGAGGATGGGTTTGCCATGAGTGTCCATGCATCTCCAGGTAGGAGATGGGGCGATATTTAGCTATAGTCGGAAGGACTACATGTGGGGAGGATCCTTGAGGAGTCCACCTCTTGGATCAATTCCTTGCTCTGTTTTCAATTAGGAATGTGGGCATTTCAAGAGAGATTTTCCTAAACTCATGAAGGGAAATAAGAAAAGGAAAGTGTTTTTGTTATGTTCACTTTGTTTATCCTTTTTCAATACTGGATCTATGCTTCCTGTTTCAAAATCAATGCTCTGATACCATGTGAAAATTCCTACTACTGAAGGAACCCCTACTGGAGCAACTTTGAATCTACTTCACCTACTTGATTTTTTTAATTAACTTCATCCAGTTATTCTTTTGAATACTGAAGCAAATTACTTCAGCAACCTACATTAATTAAATATTTGATCTCATGAAACTGAAAACAGAGCAAAGAACAAGATACATAGGACACACTTATTTTTGGACACAATAGTCCCCGGAAAAGCCTAATGCGGTAAAAGTAGTGCAGCAATTCTGAGGGTTTATTATTATGCAGGAGGAATATCTGAATACAAATCTAGGATGCTCAGGTAGCAATCCTTTACAAAGAAAATACCGGGGGAAAATCTGAGTGAGTTTTACCTCACTTCACCCAACAAAATTCTAGATGATCCAGCACAAGACTGGCTTACCTCGGTTATTTTTGCATTGGCCCTGTGTAGGTCTTGCATTAGCCTTTCAGGCTCTGTAGTCACCTCTTATGACCTCTGTGTTAGCTATCCCGGTTGTTCTGGCAATTTCCGACAGTTCCAGTTGTTCCTGGCATTTTGGATTCTGTGTGACAGGCAACTTTTTTGCTCTATGATGGCCCTTTTGGCTGGGCATGGGCCCAGACTAGCCCAGTGTCAGCTCTCCCGACTATTGCGCTGCCTCTCTGCAAGCTCTCTCCACCTCTCTATCAGTATTCTTCATAAATTCCTTCTCCCGGATTCTCACTGCCCCTCTTCTGCTAAATGATCACCTAGTTTGAATTTCTCAGCTTCCTAGCCCCAGAAATCGAACTCTATATCAATTATCTCTCTCTCTCTCTCTCTCTCTCTCTCTATGTTTCCAATTGAACCCCAAGCCTCCATTTTATACTTTTCCTATTGAAAATTCCTACTACTGAAGGAAACCCTACTACAGCAAATGTGAATCTACTTCACCTACTTGATTTTTTAAATTACATTCATCAAGTTATTCTTCTAAATAATGAAGTAAATTACTTCTACAGCCTACACTAATTAAATATTTGATCTCATTAAACAGAAAACAGAACAAAGAACAAGATACATAGGACACGTATTTTTGGAAACAATATTCCCCGAAGAAACCCAATGCGGAAAAATTGGTGCAGCAACTCTGAGGGTTTATTATTATGCAGGCGAAATATCCGAATACAAATCTAGGATGCTCATCTAGCAATCCTTTATAGAGAAAATACTGGCTGAAAATCTGAGTGAGTTTTACCTCACTTATTTCGGCTAATCCAGCACAAGACTGGCTAACCCCGACTATTTCTGCGTAGGCCCTGCATCAGCCTTTCAAGCTCTGCATCAGCCCTGCATCACCTCTTCTGCCCTTTGCATCAGCTATCCCAATTGTTCTAGCAATTCCCAGTTGTCCACTGAACTGCCTGCCCAATCTACATCTGTGTACCCACAAAGTCTGATGTCATCCTCTCGAGTATATTTCAACCCATACTTGACTGTGTTGCAAATGTACCTCAAAATATGCCTCAATGTTGCCCAATGTACCCTTTTCGATTCCACCATGAACTGACTAAGGGTATCAACTGCGAAGAAAATATATAAACTAGTGTTGACGACATACATGAGAGACCCAATGAGCTGTCTATACAGGGTGCGGTCAACATCCTTGTCATCTAATGCATCTATCTTCTTCTAGTTGGTAATCATGGGTGTAAACATGGGTCTACAATCCTGCATTCTGAACCTCTTCAGAATATCTGTAGCGTATCTTCCTTGCCTAAGGAAGATCTCCCCATACTTCTGCCACAACTCCAATCCTAGGAAATAGTGCATCGACCCCATATCCTTCATGTCAAATTCTGTTGCGAGGTTCCTCTTGCAATCCTCTATGAGCCCTGATGATCCTGTCAAGAATAGATCATCCACATACAAAACTAGAATGAAGGGCTCATCCTCTACCATCAAATAGTAAAGGTTGGGATTTGCATTACCCTTGATGAACCCCATCTGTTGCGAGTAGGTGTCAATTCAACCATAACCTATGAAACCAGATTCGCCCCCCAGGCCCTACGTGTCCCGAATCTGGAAAATCAAACACGATTCACGTGGATTCATGTCCGAAAATTGGGACCCGTCATGTCCGATTGGGACACTTCGAAACCGGAAGGTGTCCTGATTAGGACGCTTCGAACCCAGAACGTGTCCTCATCAGGACACTTTGAATCCAGAATGTTTCCTAATTTTTTAACACGAATCCGGAAATCAAGAACCCTGCACGTCGTTATAATGGCGTATTTCCCCATTCTATTTGCATATTCACTTGTTTAGTTTGTTGTAGGTGTTAGGGAGCAAGGAGCAAAAGGTGCAGGAGCATTTTCAAGGAGATTCAAGCAACAGGAAAGAGCTAGAGCCTGTCAGATTTGATGATGGTGGTATTATAGAGGAGTCATCCTCCACACCAACAGAGGCAAAGATGACTTTGGATATAAAGGAGGAGGATGCAATAGACGAGACCAGTGGTGACCATGATGACGAGAACAATGATGTTGATTTTGATGATGACTCTGAGGATTGATGACTCACGAGCCATGACCTACCTATTGCCTTGAGGCTTATATACTTGTAGTTGTAGTTGTTTTGTATTTGCTATTTTTATTTGCCATTGGCGTTGCACTACCTATGTAAACAATAACACATTTTGATTTTGATGATTTAATGAGAAAACTACAATATCTTTATCTTATTATCATGTCTTTCTCTTATTGGATCATTGATGAATTGAATATGTATCATAAATTTATAATTTATCATTTATCATTTATTTCACAATTGTATTTGTAATTTTGTATGCATAATGTTACTTCGTAAAATTTAGATCTAGATGAAGATTTATGTTTGAATCAATAAATTTGTATCATGAATGAGAATTTGTGTAAGAATTATCTAATTTTTAATATATATATATATATATATATATATATATATATATATATATATATAAACGCGTTCTTGTTTCTTGAGGGTCAACATGTCCATATCTAACACTTGAATCCCCATATCCGTCGAATACTGAATCCTTGTGTCAGGTGACTTAGACCATAACATGTCCTGGGAGCCTGCTTGAGCCCGTATGGAGCCTTCTTCAATTTGCACACATGTGTGCATCTCTCCTGAGTCTCAAAGCCCTCTGGTTGTTCTATGTACACTTCCTCCTCTATCACTTCGTCCAAGAACGTTGTCTTAACGTCCATCTGGTGAATCTACTTCCATCTGAGCTACTAGAGATATCACTGACCAGATAGGAGTGTATCTGGCAACTGGGTCAAAGGTTTCCTCATAATCTATCCCTTCATTTTGTGCATACCCCTTTGCCACGAAACTAGCCTTGTACTCTTCCACACTGTCGTTTGTCGTATATTTGATCTTATAGATCCACCTCGAACCTACAACTGATTTGTCTTTTGGCCTGGATACTACCTCCCAAACATCATTCGTCACGATAGAGCTATACTCTTCTACCATGGCATCTATCCATACCTGATGGCATCTATCCATACCTGATGTTGTGTGGCCTCCTGAAGGCTAGAAGATTCTACAACCTGAGCTACCAATGTTTGGTGCTTGTCAGGATGTCTGTGATGTCTCTTACTCGTCCTAGGAGTTCCAATAAACTCCTTTGCATCTCTTAATGTCTGACAAACCTCTCTGTTGGCTCGACCACTAGTCGTGGGAGGTTCTGTTAGCTCCTCCTCATCCTGTCTTTGCTACTCCATCTGTTGAGATCTCCCTGAATTTCCTACACCTGAGGAAATATTGGTACTAGTCATAGTACTTGACCCTTGTGACTGTCCCCTTGCTTATGCTACTGGTTGCCCTTACTGTTGGACTAAAGGAGCTTCTACTGACTGATTCTAATCACCTACAGGCATCTCACGAGACCTTCTGAAAGCTCAGTCCTCCATGAACTTCACATCTCACCTTATTACTATCTTCCTACTACTAAGCATGTAGATTCTGAATTCCTTTGAGGTTTCGATGTACCCAAAGAAAAACCCCTTCTCTGCAGTCTGATCCAATTTGCTCCTTTTATCATCTGGCACGTGACAATAAGCAACGCCGTCAAAACTTCTAAGGTGCCTGACTTCTGGCTATTTCCTTGTGAAGACTCCTTCTGGAGTTTTCTTCCCCAATGCTCTATGAGGAGTCTTGTTCTGAATACACATTGTTGTGTTACAAGCTTCTACCCACAGAAATCTGGGTAGATCTTGGTCATATAATATAGCCTTTGTAGCTCCAACAATGGTTTTGTTATTACGCTCCACTACACCATTCCGTTGTGGATTATATGGAGTTGTCCATTCTCTCTTGATGCCTTCCTTTGCACAAAAATCTGTGAAGTCTTTATCAATATATTATCCACCGTTATATGAGCGAAGCACCTTGACCTTCTTCCATGTCACAGTCTCCACGAGAACTTTAAACTCTGAAACGATCAAAGACCTCATCCTTGGTCTTCAAGAAGTAGATCCAAGTTTTCCTGGAATGATCATCAATAAAGGTAACGAAATATTCTACACTGTTGAGAGCTCTAGTAGACATTGTTCCACAAATATCTGAGTGTATAAGTCTTAACACGCCATCAACTCTGCTGTCACTTCTTGGAAATGCTGCCTTAGCATACTTCCCAAGTACACATCATCTGCACACATCATCGTGTTCAGTTCTATGTTCAAGAACCCCTGTTATGGTTTCTTTTAGCATCTTGAGTGCTCCATGGTGTAAATGTTCCATTCTCTTGTCCCATAATTTATTCAGCTCCTTGCCACTGATATTGTTAGTGCCTATCAATGCCATTGGAGAATCAATTTGTAACTGGTACAGCTTGTTACTTCAAACTCCAATCTGTCTTACCTTTTTCTAGCTCGAGTGTTTGACATACACTTTCTTCCCCACGAAGCGAATATCATACCCCTTATCCTATAACTGGGATACTAAAATCAGGTTCATACCTAATCCTGGCACATGCAATACATCTGCAGCGTTGGTGTTCGCTTCTGACTCCCCTTGAAAATCTATGGTACCTCTCCCTACTGAAGTACATTTCATTATGTTTCCCATAGTAATCTGGATATCCATTTGCTCCTCTTTCCAGTTAGAGAAATATTCTCTAACCCTTGTCATGTGAGCCGAGGCTCCACTGTCTATATACCAGACTCCCTGTGAAGTTGATCTTGCTAAGCAAACAAATCCTTCTTCCAATCTAGAAGACAAATTTGAGGTCTCCCAAATGTTACTTTTGTCCATGGCTATACTTGAACAAATTTAGTGTGTTATTCCTCTTTCTCTCCCGACGCGGATTTTGCTCTACAGCCTGCAGCAAAAACTCTACATCCAACCAAGATTTTGCTCAACAAAAATTTGAGCTACAACTGCTCCCCCTGACTACTGGAATCACTAATCTAGGCAATCTGATTTTCCTACCTCTTTTCAATTGAAAAAATCGAACTGCTGCCCGAACAACTCAAATTGTCTGTTTTGGGCTCTGCTCAGTTTCTCTAGGAATTTCAATTTGTTGTTCCCTTTGAAGAGTGAAATTCCTTTCTCTACCTCTAAGCTTCTCGGTTGATCAATTATGCTCTGATACCATGTGAAATTTTATCTATTGCAGCTACTAGAAATTATTCTTCTAACTCAAAAATTAATTATGTAGTTTATTTGCTACGACAAATAACGAATAAAATCACAACTGCAATTTTCACCGTAAGTAGAAAATAAAATACTGGAAATTGAGAAATTCTAGCACTAACAATAAATTTGACACAATTATTTTTGGACAATTGTACCCGGAAAAACCCAACTTGGGAAAACCAGTGTAGCAGATGAGGGTTTTATTAATGTTCAGCAACAATTCTGAGTACAATAATTTAGATGCCCAATTGGAATTCTAATCTGAAGAAAATACTAGCAAATATTGTGAGAATTTTCTCTCACCCCACAGCTATTTTATGCCTCCAAAATATCTCTCCTCTTCCACCTGCTACTCACCCTATGGCTCTATTTTCTCTGCTAAGTTGTTGCTACTAAGAAAATCAAACTGCCTGGGCAACTGAGTATCTGCACTGGATGGTCTCCATCACCACATTGACTTTCTTTTATAATCCACTGTTGGAGCACCAACAACCAAAATTAAAACTTATTCAATGGCTAGGATCATTTATGGGTCGATCTGTGTGAGTTTCTAGATGATTCACGCTTTATCTCAATTAATACCGATTAATTAAACATATTCCCTAAGTTTAGACTTAGGAAATATTTAAAAATCAGTTAATAATCTAATTGAGACGCTTCTAAGCAAAATTTCCAAAAACAATTTATCGGTTTTGGAGAACTCATGTATTCTAGCCTCTCCACAAAATTATGTGGCTAGAACACATCTGATGCTACAAAAACTAACAGACTTTACCCTTGACATATTCAATAACTTCATTCTCTATGAGGATCCAGTTTGTCCTCTTTTTCCATGCAAGGAAGTTTGATGACCCAACCAATTTGTTTCTCTCCTTGCAAAATGAAGTCATTTTGATAGAAGATTAAGACATAGATATAAAGATACTTACTTGTCAAGTGAAGATGCTCCTAGAAGATGATATCTTCAATTTGATGCTTTTTTGATGATGTTTAAAATAGAAGATTCCTTCTTGAAATGATTGCTTCTTTGATGACGTCGTCTTTCAAGATGACAATACTTCTATCTTCGATGATATGCTTTGAGATGTGATCCTTTCTTTAAAGAGAGGGATATCACCTTGATGATGATGATGGCAGTGCTTCTTTCTTGCTTCCCTTGGATGTAGAAAATTCAAGATGCTTCAATGTGTAGTCCTTTCATTAAGTGGAGGTAAGGTCCTTGAGGTCTTCTTCTCCTTGTGATGATGATTGTAAAATGTGTGAGCTTCCCAAGAATGCTTCAAGTGTAGAATCCTTCTTCGAATGAGCTAGGGTTTTTGAGGCCTTCTTGATACTCCTTAGTTCCTTCCTTCAAGATGATGTGTGGGTTAGTCCTTCTTGATCATTTCCTTGTGCCCAACCCTTATGTATCCTTCTTCAATAATGATCTTCAAGCTACCTATTCTTCTTGTTGCAGTCACCTTAGCTCTGATAGCATGTTGAGAAATCTAGGGCAGCTATATTAGGTGATTTCTCTTACTTTGATAACTACTTGTGATGTATTTTTACTTAACTTTATTAGCTTCTTATTTTAATTGATTATAATTAGTGTTCTTATCATCAAACAACTACCAAAAAATAAAGAATAATGAGACAAGGGAACACAAAATATAGGTTATTAATCAGGGCCAAAACCTCTCCTTTTGAGAGGAAAACCCACAAGAACTCTTCTCTTCTTATAAAACTTCAAATGGCGAATTCCAAGACCTATGACCCTTGACCAAGACCCTTCTAAGGCCAAGTCAAACCTCTCCTTGATGACTTTCTCTTCTACAAAGTCAACTTTAGTCAAACTAGCCTTCCAACAGCTACTTGCTTCCTCTTTGACCTCAATTTCAAACATGTACTTTTGACTGTGATCTTGGCCCTCATGCAGCAACCCTCACTTGCATAAGTGATAAGAATAGGTGAAGATGGTCTCTTTTCTTCTTCACTTGGACAACAGTTCCTTCTTCAACAATTCAGCTTGTATTCTAGATAGATATTACTTCAAAACTTAGCTTCTTGGAGTGACTGCAATTCGGTCTCTTTTCTTAGGTCTTCTTATCTTATCTCTTGATCAAACTTGATTGGTGTCTTCAAATGAGGTCAAGTGCTACTTATTTGTAGTCTTCTATGGTGGTTGAATAGCCTTGTCTTGAAGCCGAATTGTCCCTTCTAGTAGGCCGACATCTTTTTTGAACCTTGACTTGTCTTGGAGGAGGTCTTGTCACACTCTAACTTTAAAATACATTTCTTTGACTTTATACATAATGCCCAAAAGGGTCTTCCTTACATGACGATGACTCAATTGACTTGTAGACTCAATGACAAGCCCTAGAATCACCCAATGGGTGCTTGACATATAAATAAATTTTCCTTGAGCATGAAACCCATGCCTCAAGAATGACAATAATAAATTTATTTTTCTCTTTACATCAAATACATAAAATCATGATTACATATGTCATTATGAAGACCGAACCTAGTTACATATTTCAACACCTCTCTCCAGCGTTAAGGCTCCATCAGGTGCAACAAGCCCTCTTCAATCATCCTAAGGTTGATCATCCTCATCTGAGCTCTGGATCATGGCATGGCTATCAAGTATTGTCAGGGCCAGCCTGGGGGCATATTGAGTCCATTGGTACATCATCAAGAATCCTCCATGCTAAGCAAGAGAAGCACAACTTTCTAGCTCATAGGGGTGCTATGGGATGTAATATCAATTGCTCAAGTCATCAAAAGGCCCAACGCTCTACCAAAAGTGGGCAATGTTGCATTTGCAAAGTCATCATGCTCTCTAGAATGTAATGTATGGCATGGGCATCATGTGGACCAAGATGCCCTCAAGACCTCTGTTGCTTTGGACCACCTGTAAAAACCAACTCGAACTCGAGTAAAAGCAATCCTTCATTAGAGACTAAGATCATAAATGCAAGTGGATCATACATAAGTGTTAAGTGCATATTAATACTTCAAACTAGGATCACCTTCAAATATCTAATTAGACCAAGTCCTATTTCCTCACCTTTGTAGGGGTGGCTAAGTAGTCAACCCTATTAAGGTGCTTTGAAACCCCAAGGGGAGATGGCATTTCCAAGGTTAACACTTCAATCAATAGGTGTTGGTGTAAGTGGCAATGGATGGAAAAGACTTCATGGCCAAGTGCCATGGTCAAGGAACCAACTAATGGGAGTCCACATCCTGAGTGTATAGATGTAATGGAGGGAGCGATCATGGATGCATGAGTTACCCTGATCTGCCTGCTTTTTCCACCCCTCTTGTATGCCTTTTACTTATTTTTTATAACACTTTGTATTTTGGTGCATAGCTCAAGAATCAAAGCTTTATCTTCATGATATGGCATTCAATTTACCCATTAAGATGAGGAATTTTATCACTCATCAAGGTTGAGACATGCAAAGGTTCCTTTTGATGAGATGGAGCATCAAGTACTCAGGAAATGGGTAATTGCTAATTATGAGGGTAGAGCTCATGCTAGGGTTTTTCCCACGCGCTAAATTATGTCCTAGCCATCTTTTGCATTTTGATCTTACTTCTCTTTCTGTGGCCATATTATGTTTTCTCCATTATTTTAGCTGCATCAACCTCCATGGCAATGTCTTCCCGCCCTACTGAACGATATGGATAAGAGAGTGCCAAATCCCAATGAACCAATCACAGTTGAACCCAAAGAATGAAGGTGATATCAAGGGCTAATTGTGTGATATGGAAAGTGTCAAGTATGGAAAAAGGATGAATGAACACACTATTCCAATCTAGGTCTTCCAAGTAGTGCCCCTCCTATAACTCTAAGGCCCTAGGGAAGGTCCCACTAGACTAGGGATAAATATTAACCCCCCTGGTAAGGTGAGAGAACAAGTTTGCAGCGAAGATCAGTCTATCATTCAGATCATCCCTTTACTCATACTAAATGTCGAAAACATTAAGTAAAAGCATGTGGTTGCAAAATGATCAAAGTCTCTGTTGAGTGGTTGGTCACTTTCATTCAAGAGGAATGCCAGATGGTGATAGGTGCAATGACTGGTACAGATGGTAGAGGAGCTGGCATACCATCCTCATCATGCTAATGTGTAGGGCTGCTGGCTGGCTGGCTGTCAAATATAGGAGAAAAGTTTTCCTCCTAGGGGCTTACCCATTTTGGTGGGTAACAAGTACTAGGGACGAATTTAATGTTGAATGTATTTTCTTTAATAGTAGCTATCAATTAGGCTTTGCAATATCAGAACAGTGCAAATCAATGTCCATCAATGGAAGGAACAGCACAGGGAATGATGCATTAAATTGTCTACCAGGCAATGACTCATATGGTGATGAGAAATCACCAAATGGGTACTGTGTCAAAGAGAAGAAATTAACCTGAAGGGAGCGCAATCGTACACAGAGGTTCAACAAAACTGGAGAGACTGCATCTTCAGGTACTATTTCCAAAACCTGCAGTGGTAAGACTTATTAGTGGGAATGAAAAACAACGTACTATACTATCTGACATGATAAACCACGGCCAAGACTTTAACATGCATTTGATTAAAACAATGAAAATTTCTGATGAAGTACTTGTAAAATCTTCAACTGAATTTTTCTTACAGATATCAATCCTTCCACTGCAGTGTAAGCAACTTCTTCATCAGGGTCTTCTAGCAAGGCAACTATGACACTTAGAACTTGAGAACTATACTGAAGCATCACTGAACTGGGGATCTGCAAAAGGAAAATAAAGAGTTAACCAACATCAATACATCATTTTACAAATAATGTCTTAACTAACAAGAAAGGAAATTTTAGAATCAGGGTGAAAATCACCTTTTAGTTTAACCTTGGACTCCTCTTCAGGATATTTCCACAGTAGTAATTACAGAAACATACACCGATTCATTCATCTATATATTTATCTTACTATACTACTCACAAACCACAGGTTTAATACACGACAGATTCCCCTCCATCCCTTCCCCAAACAAAAATTGGTACGTTGGACTCGATAACAGTATCAAATTTTAAAGCTAGCATTATACTAGAAATAGAGGAAAAACATATATCATACCTTCACCAGGCCACCTACACAAAGCCGCCTAACTGTAGAAGACTTGTCACCTATGTATGAACTCAAGACTTGTACAAGTTGTTCCAACAGAGAGCTGGCTACTTCACTGTAAAATGTAATGCAACACAAAAGATCAGCTATGGCTATTCTACAATCACTATATAAAACATTTGATATAAATTTAGAATTAATTGCATACTGCTGCTATGCATTAACCAAAAGTTAAAACAATGCATGACTCAGTTGAAGTGTTGAACATATATGCACTTATGTTCACAGGACAAACAAAAAAAGAGGTTGCCCAATGGGTGCACAGAAAAACTACAATGCATGTCATGTATTCTTCTTTACAATTTCATTAGCAAAATAACAGGTTTCTGAAATTATATCCTGTATTCAGCAAAATGATAAATTATAGACAAGTAGAAAATTATCAGTAAGCCGAATAGTTTGTCCATCGCTCCCCTAACATTCTTGATTTCACAAGTATCAAGTCTTTCGGGTTTGTTACCATCCATGAGTTGGTACAAAATTGAAAACATATTAAAAAAGTGAAGTATGGATGACACTGTAACAACCTATTCTGTTCTGTTCTGTTTAACGAAATGTGTGCATGGATTATATCATGTATGCATAACAGCTTATCATTCCAATGTCATACTGGTTTAAAGCCATAATTGTGAGATTGAAACTTGGTTTTCAAACCTTGAAATTCATATTTTATTTTGGTAAGAGGGCATTGTGTGCTCTCAAAGAAATTGAGATTATAAAAGAAGAAGAAAAAAGCCTTACACTTACACTTTGTGGCCAGCAAGAAATGCGAGCATCAGCAACTGGAAAATATTTCTAAATCTGATTTATTTTTCTGGTTTATTGGTTTGATTAATAAAAAGAAAAAACATCATTTGCTGCCTTGCAACATACTCCTAATTTCCTGTTTTGAATGGCGATCTAAAAACTCATAAAAGTGTCATCATGATAACCCTGATTTTCTGTTTATCTCTTAAAACTTGAGTACCATTTACTGGTAAAGTCATACGTTTTCTATGCACATAGTTTTCAGATTAGAGATTGGCATGACCTATTTATAAAGGGTCAGCCTAACAAGCAAACAATGCATTTATTTGTTTCATGGGAAGTAATTCCTAGCTTTCAAGGAACAGCACATCACCCTCACACACACACACACACGAACAGAGCACAAACCATTCATACTGTGTTGGGTAATCATTGCTCATAGTGCAGAAATCCTTTTATAGGGAAGCCCCCATACAGATGGTTAGCATACACATTTGAAGTGAGGGAAGAGAAGCCTAGGTGAGAGTGGTGGATCTTAAAAGTTCCACTGGTTTGTTATTAGCGAAGCCCTTGCAACCCCCTAGTGTCAAATCAAGTGAAATAGGACAGAAGGCTAGATCCCATTCTCCCCTACTTCCAGCAAAAACCCAACTTAAGAACTTCATAACACACCCTCAAGCCCCCTCAATACTTTCGATTAAAAAGGACTCAGAAACTATACACAAATGAGGAGACAATTATATTTCTAAAATCAAATTTGCTAAGAGGTCCCATGTATGGTGTCAATTACTTGGTTACACTACAGTCTCTCTCTCTCTCTCTCTCTCTCTCTCTCTCTCTCTCTCTCTCTCTCTCTCTATATATATATATATATATAGCTGTGAGCATATTTTGATGATGCTTCGTGTGATACAGCAAAAAGGAGTCGTGGCAATTTTGTACTCTTCTTGTCCGCCACACACTCTTTTCATGCAAAAATGGGTTTTGGTCTAGGAACAAATAATCAGGCAGAATTATTGTCATGTAAAAACTTACTGGTATATGCAAAAGAAAAAGGATGTACACAGGTTCAAGTTTTCGGAGACTCAATGCCTGTTATAAACTGGCTAAATAGATCCCAAGCTTGAAGGTATCTACCCTTAACCTATTTTGGAAGATTTATGGCAGATTAAAGACTTATTTAATTCCTTTGAATGTTCTCATATATACAGGGAGGAGAAAAGGTTGGCAGACAATTTCCAAATCAGGTCTAAATATGGAACAAGCAGGGTCTATGGCACATTCAGGAGCAGAGTGACGGATCATCATAGGACTTTTATCACTGGCCATTCATGAAACAAGCAGGCCAAAACTGAAAACTGTTATTTTCTGTCTAATGTATATTTCTGCACAGAATATGCTGATGTATTCAGATCATATGTTTAGTTTTTCATCTCTTAAACAGTGTGAAAAGAGATTTTTACTTCGCTGATATTCTTATGTAAAAAGAAACTGTATAGCTAAATCAATGTTGCACGAAGCAGGGGCATTTTTTGGAAGCGAAAAGTCGGAAGCATCATTTTCCAAAAATCCAGGAAGCAAAGTGTCTCGGAAGCATCTATTATATATACATTTTTTTTTTTAATCTTTTCTTGCATTTATATTCAAAAAAATTCCAAAATACCAAATTAGTTGTAGAAGATATGAAAACATGCATATTTGTACAAAAATCAAGATAGGTATGGCATCCATTGTACATCAATGATTAATTATTTGAGCATCAACCATCTAGATGCTTTAACCATCCAGAATCTAGATTCCTCTCCTCTTGTCTAACCTTTACCTCTACTTTGATTCTCGAGGGGTATTAGTTAACATTGCCCAGTTTTGATCAAACGACCTTAATCCAAGCCCTAAGATATAGTAGAGAAAGTTTAACATGCCTGATGTTGAAAATAAAAAGCTTGAGCTGGAATTTCATCACCAAAATCATGGAGACAAAATATATTTTGCCCCTTGACCAAGTCGGCCTTGACATGTTCATGTCGGCCCCACAAGAGGAAATTGACCCTGTAAAACGACATATAAATAGACCTATTGTTGGAGCTCATTTGGCCATCACAACATCGCTCAACAAGTTCAATCTGATCTGGAATTCACAGGAAGACATCCACACGTGTGAAGGAGGACAGAGAGATTTCTGACCAGTGTCGACTTTCTGTTTTGGGCTACTTTGACCAGCGGTGACTCTCTTTGACTGGGCTATTTCTTTGCTTCTTTGACCAAATACTTGATTGTCTTGGAAGGGCGAATTGTGTGAAATTTCCACAATTGCAATAAACTGGACATTTGTTCTCCTAACTTATGCATTTTACTTGTCTTTTGTTAAAAATTAACAGTAAATAATGAATAACTCACTATTGCAATCTTCACAAATAAAAATATTGTGGAATATAAAAACTAGAAATGAGAAATATGCACACACACAAAAAATACGACACTGTTATTTTTGAACAAATGTCCCTAGAAAAACACCGAAGGGAAAATCAGTTCAACAGATGAAGGTTTTATTATTATAAACTCTTCAACCATTCAGGGGTACAATAATCTGCTTACCTCTCACTAGCAAAGCTCTGGCTAATACTAGCAAAAATAAACTAGAGACTGATTGTCTCCCTCTGCTAATCGATATAGCCACTCCTAGCCTGCTCGCACTCTCCCACCTGGCCACTTGCATTGCAGCTCAGAATGTGCACTGCCTGCCTCTAGAATTTCGCACAAACTCTACAAATTTGTCCTGACAAGTAAACCTACCTCTTGCAGTTGCTAAACCAACTTTCTCACACTAGATAAATTGGCTAACTCGCACTGCTATTTCAGCCTCCTTCTGCAGATAATTCAGCCTCCTCTTCCTGTCACCCAGACATCGGAAAATAATGAGGAAAATATAATCCGAACTCCTACTCCCAAATCTTTGTTGATCCCTCCGCCTCCTATGCTTCCATAGTTTCAACTTCGTCCTTGTTAAATCCTACAACTAGGTAGTCGACTACTAAAATGATACTCGATTCAATGTCCTTTCTCCAAACCCTTCAATCTGCTCTTATAATCTCTTGGTAGAGTCTCAACAACCATGATCACATCTCAACCAATGGCTACGATCATCTTGACTCCGTCAATTAACTTTTCCAGAAGTCTCCAGAGTAAAATCAAACTTCCTCAATTAGTTCACTTTAATTAACCACTTTTCCCAAGGTAGACATAGGAGATACTTTAATTATGCCTAATTGATTTAATTGAGGTGCCTCCAAGTCTTATGTCGTGAAACCTTTTCTAGGTTGTGGAGATGTTGTGTTCCTTAGCCTCTTAGACATCATAGAGACTAGAAAACCTGTCTATTTCTACCCCCAAAACTAACACTCCCTCATAGCAAGGTGTTCTCCATTATACCCATCTACTCTCTAAAGTAGATAAACTTTGCCCTTTCCAAGGCTTTCGTGAGTATATCAGCCACCTGCTGGTCTATGGGAAGATGTTGTAGCTGAACTGATCAACGTTACACACAATCTTTGATTCACCAGCTACATGTTGTAACTGAGCCATCCTATGTTGCTACTATGCTAATTTGATCTCACACTATTGATGCCTCTACGTCGAAGTCTTTGGCTGGAACTACACTTTGCTCTCTACAACTAGCAAATTCGTACTTTCTTCCTCATGTCTCTATGTTGTTTCCATCACTACACTTGCGTGTACTAATCTCTTTGATTTGAGTCACTACAACTAGCTCTGCAAGTGTCCCTTGAGTAACTAACTGTGCCTAACTGAGGAACACACACCAACTGGATCTGTTCTATTAATCAGGCCCTACTTGGCTAGATCTAGACCTCTTGGTTGCTCCTCCCTCAGATCCCTCCTAAATTGGCATACTAGAGTGTCATACAACTCCATCTAAGGATAATATTGCAAACATAGAGAATTCATACTCCAACTTGGCAAACAAATCATCAATCATTATCAAAGCTATTACCTGCTTCACCTTTTTTTCCTTCTTCCTCTTTGGACAATGGCTAATGTAGTGACCAAGTTCACCACATCTGAAGCTCTTGACCTTCCACAAGTCCTTCTTCTTCTCTCCTTTAGAGTCATGTCCCTGATTGGGACCCTTCTTCACTTTTCCCTTCCCTGCAAGAGTGACATTCTCCTCTTCCTTCTCTACCTTCAGTCCCTCGCCACTATTGATGGTAGTACCATCGACGAGACTGAGCCTCAATTCCTAGCTAAAGTCACTCCACAGGTGTTCCCAATCTGGTAGCTTATCTCGTCCAACAATCACCTGAACAAACATTTGTCATTCCTTGGAAAACCAATTGACAGTTGTACGCATCAGATCATCCTTTGTTGGCTTCTCTCCAACTATTGCAAATTCATAATTGATACCTTTAATCCTAGCGAGATAGGATCTTATGTTCTTACCCTTGTTCATCTTGGTAGTCCTCAGCTTCTCCTTGAGAATCATCTTCAAATCATCTTTCAACTCTTGGAAGGATCCTGGTACAACTAGTTGATGGCATCCCACATATCCTTCATTGTTCCTTTTTCTGCGATGTGTAGAATGATATGATCTCGTACTCCATCGAGGACCATCCTCTTAGCCTTGCCCATGTCCTTCCTGTAACCATGTAACAGGATAGGATCTACCGGTTCAGCAACAACTGCTGTCATGAACTCTTTCAAATCGTGCTCTTCCAGTAGGCACTGTTGGAAACACTAAGAGGAGGGGTGAATCGTGTTCCTTAGCAATTATCACTTTTAAATCTTTTCAGAGCATTAGTTAATCTTCAATTATTATTAATGTTTATGCAGTAATAACAGTAAATAAAAGAACACAGTAGACACAAGAATTTTAAGTGGAAAAACCCTCCAAGTCAAAAACTACCGAATGCTTCTATAATAAATTCTTTAATCTTCAGCCCCAACTAAAATGAAAGCAACTTCCTAAAATTCTAGAAAAGAATTCTTCTCCAGCTCCCGCTGGAAGGATGCTCCAATGCCTTGGTTTCTTCAGTAGTCAACTGAATGGATGCCCCAGCATCCTAGACCAACCTACCACCCTCAAGTGTTCACAGGCTCCAACCTGTAGGCGACTTCATGCACCAGCCTAGCACCTCCCTGCCACCCTAAAACGACTGAAATGAGACAAGAGTGTGGATTCATGTACCAGGGACAATGATCCATGATACAATATGATTTACAATGATTTTGATAGAACACCCAACCACACTATGACTTGCAACCCAACCATGACATCATCTCAACAGAGACTCCTATACCTCCCAATAATGCCTTTTCAACTCTAGGCAAATTGACTCTTTTACAATAATGACTCTTCCAATGATGACACTTTTACAAATGATTGTTTTACAACTTTACAATGACGACTCTCGGCCTTGACACTTCATAATATATGGATGGTTGTCATGTCTTCAAAGGATGTCCCACTGCAATGCTTCCTTTGATTTGATACTTCTACTCTTGAATTTTTGCTTGAAGTTGTACTTGAATCTTCTTCTACCTGCATACAAAATTTTCTCGACAAAACCAATCCCAAAACAAAACAAAATACCCTTCAACCTAAGTCACCTGACACGGGGATTCGGGACACGTAGGATTCGAGATTCGTGGTGTCGGATTTGGACACGCTGACCCCCCGGAACAAGACACGTTA
>APFE030828503.1:62132-95439 GCA_000404065.3 Pinus taeda
GCATTTCCATTGCACATTGCCTCCTCCCTTTCCCTTGTTGTTTGGCCCATCCTCTCTTGTGACATATTTCCATAATGGATATTTATCATTGTCTTTAAGTCCTCTTCCCTCAACATTACTTGCAGCAAACTCTGATGATATTGGGGGAGGAAGGGCATCTCTACCCATGACATTCTTGCCCTTCCTTTGCCCCCTAACTACTGCCTTTGATTGAGCCATGAACACTGTTACGGACCACGGCGTTACCTCAAGGACAACCTGTAAAAAAAAATGAACAAACTGCTGTCAAAAATTAAAAAATGCAAAAAAAAATAAAAAATGAACAAACTGCTGTAAAAAATTTGTAAACTGTGCATAGGGTGTAAACTGTGCATAAAAATTGTAATATGCCTGTATTTTTAACAATTATTTACAGGCAGAAATATTGATATCCACGAAGTTTTGATGGAAGGTTCAACAAGGCTTCCTGTTATGAAGTTATTACTGCTTCATTAGTGACAGGTTCTAAGGGTCAGTCTCTTGTTCATCCATTAAAATATGAGTTCTATTATGAGACTGTAAATAATTCATTGAATAAACTACAAAGTTCAAACTATACTTCGGTATCCAGAAACTTTCCCTTTAAGATCCTTGCATTGACTTTGAGGTGTCATAGTGACATAAAATGATTTATATGTCAGAATAAGAACCCCAAATCCTTTGGCCTGGTGGAGTTAAGGCAACTCAGAATTTATTATGATCTGAGTTCATAAGTGCCGTGGAAGATTGGCTAATTTGATTCCTATACTCTGAAAAACAGTGAAGTCCGAATAAGTTATTCAACTTGAGAACCAGCTGATGTGATTGGATCTTCATCTGCATGAATTTGACCACACTGAAGATTACTTGGCCCAGCTCAACGCACTTCAACAGCAACTGGGAACTTGGAAGCATGTTCTCCAAAATCTGTCTGAGCAGTGAGGACTTATTTGTCTCCAACGACTACAGAAGATTTGATTGGTAATGTTTCTCTTATGGATTTCAGTGCTTTTTGTAATGCTTTGACTGAAGAACAAATAATTTTAAGAGGCATAATAGTAGTTCCCAAGAGGACTCACAGCGTCAAGCACAGCACTGAGAAAAAAAACCATGTTGCTATAGCAGCAAACTGTGGCATTCCTCAAGAATCAAGATCCATGCCTTAAGCAGCTGAAGGACCTTCATAAAAAAATCGAGTTTACTATGTCCAATCATTAGCAAAAATGATCTTGAAAACCTTGCAAGTTGCATGTAAATAGTTCTAAAACCTTGCCTGACAGAATCCTTCCAGATCTTGGATTGTTGACTCTGGTTATACTCATATTGTTAGGGAGGTTTCACTGTTTACTACCCATTGAAGTATTGCTGGAATTATTGTGGTATCACTGTAAGAATGAAATGCTAATCCTGGCTGCTGTCCTACAACAGGCATTCGAACAAAACTGAGTATTCTATTGCCTAATTGGATGTGCGGAGCTATAGAAAATTCTGAGAAAAATAGTGACCTTATTTGTGATGTTTCTGAGCTTCGAAGAGGTCCTTCTGAGCTAGTTTAGTGTTGTCAATTGAGATTTACATTAGAAGGGGTCTTCCCACTTGTAATCGCTCATCCTATAGGCTACTATCAATCAAAAACATTTTACTCTTTTGAATATTTTTTACACGGAGATTTCTTCCTCCATGTTTTAGGAATTTCAGTTACATTCCAACCCTGAGTGTTCAGGTGTCCACACCCTATGTTTGTTTTATTGTTGTTTAATATTATGGAGTATTTCCATTCAGCATATTAGAGCACTTCAAAGTTGCATTGTATTGAAGAAAAATCCTTGGTTTCATGTAAAAACAAAGCACGTTAAGTTGCGATACAAAAAAAGAGCCATTAATATCCATGAACAAATTGGTTGACAGACTTTGCAGATGAAATTCTCTCAGACAGAGAACATACTCATTGATGCATTGACAAAAGCCTTGTTGAAGAATAAGTTATTATTATACAGTATACAGTTATCGGGCCGCAAGGCATGAATGAAGTTAACGAGCTTACCTGGAGGGCCGAGACTGGTGTGGTAGCCCGTAGCTGTAGTGATGGCTCTGGTAGGTGCACAGACGACGTGCGTCTGCTCTCTCTCTCAGCGGACTTCAGTGCTCACTGCTCAATGTGCTCACATAACATTATGAACTCCGCCCGCAAACCCCCGACTTTTAACCCGCGCAGTAGACGGACTCGTTAACCAAAAAACCCAGCCACGATTCGGATTTTAACTGGATTCATCCCAAAAAACCCAGACACGATTCGCATTTTCGAGACACGCCTGACACGAAGTGGGGAAAAAGGACACGACAAATCAGGAAAAAAGGACACGAATCCGTACCGAATCGTGTCGGATTCGACGGATTCGGGATTCGTGCCCCCTGTAGAGCGAATCCGGTATCTTAGCCTTCAACTTACCTCTGCTTACAAAACACATGTAAGTGCATAATAATGAATAAATATAAAATAAAATTACAATGCGTAGCTGAAGTGTGCTTGTCACTTTTGTTGTTGACTTGTTGCAACAGTAGACAAACTCCCACTCTTGATATAGGCTTGGACTCTATGTAAGACTATCCAAAACTCACCTAAAGATATATACAATAAAAACTAATGACAGACCCTAGACTTGTGATGGACCAAGTTCTAGGTACAACAACAAAAACCATTCTATCAACTATGACAAGACAAGTAACATGAACTTACAACATCATATACATTTAGCAGACTTTGTGTAGCATCAAGAATATGTAGCATCAAATGTGTAGTATCAAGAATAGGACATCCGAAATGTGGTATCAAAACTAACTGTGACATATAGAGACATAGAGATATAATCGAGACCCTGTATGTACTTACGTTGTCCTGCAAAAACATATGTCAGAGATGATACTCAAATTTCAAATGTAAACACTAATTATACATATCTTGCTGTAGGAGACTTACCCTTGACTGTTGATGTGTGGTCCTTGCTGCAGTGATCCTTGAATGCATGCTTTTTCTTGCCTTCTAGGAGCTCGATATTGAATCTATTGTATCTATGTAATTTTGGATCTCTAGGGTTTGAAATTTCGTCCTATGGTAGCCCTTTGAGTCCTCTTTCCAACCCCACAGGTTTGATCAACATTGGATTCTTCAAGAAAGACTTATGCCCAATCTCCCACGATGACCTATTTGACATGGAATTCGGGAGCCTGCAAAAACCCTAACTTCCTGAGATCATATCTCTGAAAATATAGTGAAGCAAGATCTGAAATTCGGTCACGAGGTTCATCAAGATTTTGGCTCCAATGGGTTTTAATTTCAGCTTTTGAAGCTTCGCAGAAAAAAGTTATAGCGAAAATGCCATGACGACCTGTTTGAACCCAAAAAATCCCTACTAGAGAAGGATATAAGGGTCATTATTTATATGAATGTCTTGAGTTGAGAGGGTCCTCAACAAGTGAACGTTGGAGGGATTTTAGGAGCAAAAAAAAAAAACTAATTATTGACTATTCAATGACCACAACCAATTATGAGTGCCATTCCACAACCCCATAGGGTTTTAGCCCACTAACTTACTAACTTCAAACATGAATATCTCTCAAACCGGGAAGAAGTACTTGGCATGCAATATATCAACGGAAACATCTTGATGAGTAGAATACATCTAGAAGATCCCTGACTCGGAATAGAGTAAGTCGTCAAGTCAAAATGCCCATGCAATATCGGGGTAGCCCCTGGTGTCACTTGGGTTAACATCCACTAATCAACAGGAACAACATTTTGGCCTTCTAGATGCCAAAGTTAAGAGCTACATCCAATTTGTCCTAACCTCTAAGTCCTGTTGTGACCATCTCTCAGAAAATCTATGAAACTCAATAAACTAGAGAAATAATGAACTAGGAAATCTCCTTCTCCTTTCAGCAAATTCACTCAACCTTCACCTCGATAGGTCCCGCTGCAAGACTATTATTGTGGAATTCACACTAACCTCCAGAAATTCGCACTGCATGATGCTTCACTCCAGGGAAACTCGCTCTACCTCTAGAACCTCTCCCAGCACTGCCACACATATTGTTGACACTAAAACCTGCATTGGCCTAACTAATAGTATGATGTGGAAATTCGTACGACCTCAATTCGGCCTCTATCACTGGAAATTATGGCCTCCTCCCTATTACTGGGATGTTAGAAACCCTCTGAAAGTTTATGGAAAATCCCTTTGTATGTGCTTTCTCCTCCTTGTCTTGCATTGATCTACTACTATAAAACCTTTGTGCTAGATTTTCTCTTGCAAATCTCTAATCCGCTCATTGGAAACCCTTTCCGACAACCACCACTACTTGTTGTTGTTGCTTTGGGACAATTCACAATTTTCCTCCGAATTGGACTGGAAATCGAATTTTGTTGCCACCTTACAATTTGCACTACTTGGTTGGCCTGCGCAAATCTAGCTCTCTATGCTTCAAATCTCACTTTGAATTGCACAACCCTCGCTCGTAGAACCTCTGATTCAATCATAAATGTGTTATGATACCATGTGAAATTTCCACGATTGCAATAAATTGGAAAATATTCTCTTAACTTTGTAGTTTATTTAACTTACACAGTTTATTTGTCTTTTGTTAAATATTAACAACAATAATAAATCACTCACTATTGCAATCTTCGCACATAAAAATATGACACCATTATTTTTAGACAAATGTCACTAGAGAAACCCCAAAGTGAAAACCAATGCAACAGATGAGGGTTTTATTATTATAAATTCTTCAACAATTTAGGATTACAATAATCTACATGCCTCTCACTAGCAAAGCTTTGGCTAATACTGGAAAAATAGACTGGAGACTAATTTTCCCTCACTCCTAATCGATTTGGCCACTCCTAGGCTGCTTGCACTCTCCCTCGCCACTCACACTGCATCCCAGAATGCACGCTGCTTGCCTCTAGAATTTCGCGCAACCACAGGAAATTTGTCCCAACAAATAAATCTACCTCCTACAGCTGCTAAACTAACTCACTCTGCCTCTGAATAAAGATCCGGCCACTAGCAACTGAAACATGGTCTCTCCAACAACTCTGACTGGATAAACTAGCTAACTCGCACTGCTATTTTGGCCTCCATCTGTAGATAATTCAACCTCCTCTTCTTGTCACTCTGACGCTGGAAAATACTGAGGAAAATCTCCTAAGGACTCCTGCTCCCAAATCTCTGTTGATCCCTCTGCCTCTGATGCTTCCCTATTTAGAACTGCGCCCTTGCTAAATCTTGCAACTGGGTAGTTGAACTACTCAAATGATACTCAAATTGATGTCCTTTCTCCAAACCCTTTGACATGCTCTTATAATCTCTCGTTGGAATCTCCGCTACCACAATCAAATCTCAAACAATGGCTAAGATCATCTTGAAGCCATCAATTAAAGCCATCAATTAACTGCCATGTTCCTTTTTTTGGTGTTCCTTATAGCATGGTTAGGATGGACATTCAGGGTTGGAGGCAGTCAGGTCACAAGTGCAGGTTTACTTCATCAATGGGCCTAGGGGCTTTTGGAGATGTTTTATGTGGTCTAGAGGAGTTCACTTGCCATATTCATCATCAATATTGATTTTGCATTGCTCGCTTCTCATTCCATTGCATTCTAATAATTTTCGTAAAATGAGGTTATTATTGTGCCTAACTCAATTAATTACACTTAAGGTGTCATTCCGAAAGAATACTTGACGGAACACCTTAGTGTAATAGCTTGTTGGAACCAAAACGAGAAGATCTAAGGGGTGGGATGGTTATAGGTGATTTTTAATGGCCTGTGAAGGTATGGTTACCAATTTACCATTTTCCCACGCTAAAAAGATATTTTAATTAAAATAAAAAGAGGTAAATGTACTCAATGACTAAAATAATAATAAAATAGGAGATTTTAGAGGGGCCCATCATATCTATAAGAAGAGGAGGAGAAGGCCATTAGAGGACATCTTGGATTTGATCTTTCTTCTTGTATGAGAGGTTTGAGAACCCACTTCTCTACTTCGTTTGTAGCCCCAAGACGGAAACCCTCGAGTGATTCAGTGAGATTGGGCGAGAACCCATCTCCCCTTGGTGAATTCATCCAAAATTCACGGGAGAGCTTAGCAGTGGCATTTTAATTCAGTTTTGGAGAGCCCACATAACATTGGAGCAAATTCTTGAGCTTCGTTTTCCATCTTAGCTATTTGTGTTGTATCAGCATGTAAACCCCAATTTATCTACTATAAAAAGCTGAGGATTTTTCTGTTCATCGTGTTATTGGGATTGAAATGCTCTATCTTTTATGTTTTACTTGGAAATTTTTTGTTAAATGAATGAACCTTTTTCTGTATGCATTTGTTGAGTTAAATTTACCAAAACTTTTAGTTTGTGATATTATAGTGGTATCAGAGCTAGACTCCTTGCCATCCTAAGGGTTTTTCTGCAGATCAACATCAAAGGAAGATTGAGGGTTTATATTTTTCAGGCATTATTGGATCTGGAGAGTTGTATGTTGAATGTTGACAAAATGCTCGGTAAATTGTTGTCCCATGAGAAAATTGCCTCATAATTATTAATTATTCGACAGATTTGAGTCCAATAGTGAGAATGTCAAAAGGGATAATAAAACAAATCACGTCAAATTATTATTTCAAAAGGCCAAAGTTTGTAAGTGTTGAAGAGTCGAATTACTATTCTTTTAGCGGGTCGATTTTATTTTTCATCTAGCTGAAGTTAGGGTAAATCGTGGCTATCAAAATTCCAGTGCGTGTAGAGAAGTGGAAAGTAGCTAAATCAATTCTAGTTGAAGACCATTACTACACGTTATGGTCGCATTTCTTTAAAATATCACGAGTTTCTTAGAAGCAAAGTGATATTCAGAAAGAGGAAATCAAAATGTTCAACACAGAAGGAGTTGGATTAATTGCCATGAGAAATATGCACACTTTGTGGAGCTAAACATTCCCAAGGGTCGAGTCCCTTAATCAAGAATTTCTAGATTTCGGGAGGAGTGAGTCCCTATCTTCATTGGAGGTCGAGATTGATGTTCCATATCTAAGCATTAATTTCCAGGGAAGTCGTTTTGTTGGAGAAAGAAGCAAGGAAAAGGTTGGGCTACATTTTGTGCAATGACCGATTTCATTAGCTTTCTGCTGGCAAAGATGAAGCAAAAGTGAGACCCAACTCACTGTAACTAAACGTAGACTAATTTCTTTGGTTAGCTGGGTCAAATCCCTTAGGAAAGAAAAACGGACATCACCATACAACTTCCTAAACGATTTCTGAAGTTGGGTGAAGTCGATTTCCCTTGTTTTGGAGCTAAAGATTCTCATTAAATCGGTGTTGAGCATAAGGACAGTGGTGAGGACAAATTTTGGGCACAAATAGGAAGAGTGTATCTCTGCATGGAGAACATATTGCTTGATTGCAAGTCACAGTGTGCTCATACTGTTCGTGGAAGTCATTTGGACCATGGGAAGAACGTATTGTGGTTGTTGTACATGATTGGAGCCTGTCTTTTTGCACATAGAAGTTATTGTGGGGACCACAAATTGTTGGTAGCTTAGTTATTAGTTGTTGTAGGGCCCATGCTATCCTTCATCTCTGTTGGATGAAACTTTATGTGATACCTAGGTGTGTTTAATCCTTGTTGTAAGGCGTGTTAGCTACAAGTGCAATATCTCTCCGGAACCCTTCGTGCTGCTACAGGAAACCAGCGTGTGAAGTTGTGGGAGAACTCTTACATTCGTGGGTAAATTCAACAATTGGAAGGGGTGCAAAATTCCATATACAGCCAGCCAGGAACCCCCACGTATTTCTCTGCTAGCAGAGCATATAATCTGAAGGCATTGAAGGACCAGAACAACAAGAATAGATGCTAAAATATTGTCGACAGTCACCCAAGTTTGGGTTGTTGAGGATCTCAGTGTACACTGGCCAGCCATTAAAGGATATGCTACCATCAGTAAACCAAGTTTCTCTCATACATTGTTTGTTGCATCATTTCTTTGCTATTTCATTGTAAAGGCTCATAACATACTCAGAAGTCTAATGGTCATGAAGTTTATCAATTTCCTATTTGTATTTCTGAACTCATTGGAATATTAGTCATGGTTGTTGGGTGAACTCCACAGGTATATGCCACTGTGTGTATCTTTTTGAGCATTAGTAAATACTTCACACCTACAACACTATAAAGACTCAGAAAAACAATGACCTCATTATCGCTGATATACTGTCCTCATTGGACTGAAACCAAGGAGAAACACACAAAACTTCTTCAAAAATTGGAAAAATTAAACAATGACCCTTGGTACCATAATGCAGCATTGGACCAAAAACCCACAAAGGACAACAAATCATTCTCAAAAGGGATCCACAACCTTCTCCAACAAGAGCTGCCAAAAGATTTGCAGAAGGGGCAAGAATTAGGACACAAGATTTTTGCACTGGGAACAAGCTTGAAACACATGAGGTTTACTACATTAAAAGTCCTTTCCAAATTAGAAGAACTAAACACATTCCTTTCCGAGATAGACCAATTAGAGGGGAAGAAGTTGTTTTGGGCTTTGAAACCCGCCATGCTAGCTTTAATACAGCCCAAGTTTTTGGATTACCCTTGTGAAGGGGTCACACTTCAGTTGCCTCTTGTCTTAGTAGCATCATAATGTTGACTGCTCCTCTAGCTCCTTACAATGATGATGTTATTAGGAGAGTCTTTGAGCTAATGGTAGGAACCTTGCAAGACTTGGATAGCTCTGTGGATCCTGTTACTGCTCAAACAAGTAGGGGGCATAAAAATGATTCTTAAAGGGGCAACTGCTAGATCAAAGGGCAACAATGGAGGCTTAGCCCACTCTCACCTCAGCTAAGACTCCCTACTCTTTACGAACTTTAACCGATGGGAGGATACCCAGTATATAGAAAGTCATTTGTGAAGGATGAATCAACCAATGGATGTGAAGTGACCTAAATGATCATTTTCCTAGAAGGGGGTTAAGAATAGAGCTTAGCTGCTTGTTAAGCAAGGTACAAAATTTTCTAGGATAAGGAGGTGAGGATTTGAGGGTTGGGTTAGAGGAATATGTCTTATGAAGGAGTTTCCCAATCCTAAAATCCTTATTGGACTTGACTTCCCACATGGTTCTTGAAGATTGACTTTTCAAAGGTGTGAGACCACATGAGACAAAGTGGTCCCGGCCTAGGTTAAGGGGGGGAGAATCTAGCAACCAATGATGTTCTTAACCCAGATAAGGAAGGGGAAAGGATCAAAACAAGAATTTCCACTTAAAGGTATCAAATTGACCCTAAGAGGCACTAGCCTTCGGAACATTAGGGCAAAGTTTGATCTCGGAGCTAGGCCTTGAGTTACCTCACAACTACACTGTCGAAATGGCTTCAAAATTGGAGGAGGCCTTAAGGACACACCAGCGCAGGAGAGGCTAGGAGATTGAGCTTTTTCTTGGGCTATTTTATCGGGAAAATGATGCCCTAGGTGACCCATTAGGCTAGACCTAGAAGTAAGAGGGAAAGATGAAGAAACGTATTCTTTGAGTTATCACCTATTTGAGGACCAATGCCTTAATCCCTTGGGGAGGATGGAGTCTAGGAGAATGATGAGAAAGGAACTTGTATTTTGGTCAAGGAGGCCTTAAGGACTTCTTCACTTACATTTAGGGCAAGAGGAAGAGACCTCAAAGCTTTTATACTTTTCTTGGCAAAAGAGATGGCTTATCAAGATAAATTCCCTAGTGGAATTATCCCTAGGAGATTTCATTCACATACATTGCCCAAACATTAAGAGATGCTATATAAAAACAGTAATTCCACAAATTTGCAATGCAACAATTAGCCTTATTATAGCGAAAATCTCATTCAATGCATATTGCAAAAGTAAAACAAGAATAGCATTTAAAGTGTGTACTTACATGTAATAGAACATATCCAACCATCAGCAATTTGACAATAAAAAAGCTCCAAGATAAAAATACTCCAATCCAAACATCAAAATTTATCCATGCTCCAATTCTTCATCCCAAAAAAAATGTGAAGTTCTCTAAAGAGGAGAGATCCAATCCAAAGTGATCATGAGAAAATGAACTCATCTCATTTGTATTTATACACTAGTTAGGAGTTCAAATTGGTGTCTTAAGCATACATAAGCCCCAAAAATAAAAATAAAAATGTGCTAATAACTTAACTTTTGGTGACAAACCCACCAAACTAGCTCATAAATGAAATAATAAGCCTCTCAAGAGGTCAAATGACAAATAATACATGTCGTAGGGCCCTCCAAGAGGCCTAATGAGGTCCATAGGTTCCATAATGAAGAATAGGACCCTCAAAAGTGATGGACAAGGGGGTGGCCCCTTGTTCTCCAAACAATAAACCTATGGTGCTCCTAGTGGGTGTGGGGGCACAATAATAACCTCATGGGTCTCCAAATGAGTCGAAGATCCCTGTCGATCATCTGTAAGGGCTGAGATAGTGGTGTAGGTGATGCCATATCATCCTACAAGTCATGGGTCAGTTGCCAACCGCATGGTACATCTGTGGGGTTGGCTGGGCAAAGGTGAACCAAGTGCATCTTCCTCGTCCAATAGGTGGATCTCGAGCCAATCATTGAACATCTCTGGGAATCCATGGAGTGTTTTCTACTGCTGTGGAGGCCCATGGCTCTCAACACACACCCTACATGTGCCAATGTAGCCCTCTAGAGGGTTAGGACCCGTATAGGGAGACCAAACACAAGATGGAGACCACCTGCAATCCTGCATAAGATCCAATGCATCCCCTAGCCTTCCAGTACAACAAGTCATCAAAGAAATCGAGTAAAATAGCTTACAAATCATTGACCACAGGGTAGGGACTTCATAATGGTCTATCCTTCCTTAATGGGCTTTGGCATGTGCTAATGTCTCCAAACTCCAAATGGGGTTAACCAAGTGTCTCATTAATCAGTTTCTACTTCTAAAGAGGATAATATGTCCAAGGTACAACCCTTAAAAGGTGGTAGTATGTGATAAAGAGGTGAATGGAGTAGGGGATGAGAAGAGGCAGCCCTGGGCCACATGTTGGGGTACAAGGGTAGCTAGTAGAAGGGAAGCCCACACATGGGTATATAATGTATAGGAGGGAGAATCGTGTTACATGAGGTGCCCTAGCCTTGATTTTTCCACCCTTCTTTATATATGTCTTCTGTCTTTCCATGATTTTTCTTTAATTAATTACTTAGGCTCAAGGGGTAAAATCATGATGTGTGAGATGTGGCAATGGATACCCCCATTTAAGGTAGGACGGTTCATTTCCCACCGGGGGTTGGGGCAATCGTTGGTTCCTATATGATGAAGGAGGCTCATAGAACTTGTAGGAACCAAGGTGATGGCCATGATGATGGGGTAGAGCTCATGTATTGCCTTTTTCCTACATGCTAAATGTCTTAGTCCCGACCATCTTTTGCATTTTGTGGTGCATTTTCCTGTTGAATGAAGCCAATTATGCTTTTACTTTTCTTTTTAGCTGCATCAACCTCTGGGGCATCATTCCAAGCCTGACCTAAGGTGTGGGCAAGGGGAAGGGGAGAACTATCCCTATGTGGACTCAATGGACGAATGTGGACCCAAGTGGGAGAAATGATGAATGGGGTAATAATGAGTGGAAAGGGGGTAATATATGTGGATGAGGGAGCGAGACCACGCAACCAAAATCAGGGTTTCCCGTGAAATACCATCCCTAAAGCCAAATGGTCAGTAAAAAAGATTCCATAGGACTAGAATCCAAGGTTAATATCCAAAAGGGGTCTAGGGGACAAGAGCACAAACCTAACCCATTCTTTCAATCGAAAACCCCCATTAATCCATGCTCAAAAGTGTTCATGATAAGAAAACTACAATACTCAATTACCAAATAACAAGGCATGGCTTTAGGTTCGGAAGGCCCACCTTCAAACATACGATCATGGCAGATGGGTGAGGGACCACATGGCTAGCTCAAGTGGTGGAAAAATGGCACAAGGAGCTAGTTGGTGGCGGCAAGGGACTGTTGATTGTCGGTAAAGGACCATCTTGGAGAAAAAAATTCTCCTAGGGAGATCACCCCCAAAATGATGGGTAACAGGTCTTACATTTGGGAAGAAGCTTCAGGGTTTGGAAATTATGGCCATGACTAGGACTTATAATATCATGTTTGATCTGGATTGTGATGACTTGACCCTGCAAGTGTTCCAATTCTCTTTCAACATTAGGAGACATTATCTTGACTTAGTCGAAACACACATGTAGTCCATCTTGTCATCATGTATGAGAGGTCAAGATGCCATTTGTCTGGAGTTGCAGTCTCAATTGTTGTCCATTTGGAGGAGAGAACAGTCGGTCTCACCTACTTCTTACGAGCTAGCCAAAAGGTTGGTTGAGGAGAACATAAATTTGTTCAAGAGGCAGTTGACCAGGGAGGAACAATTGAGAGTTAATCGAACGTGCAGTAGGAACGAGTTAAGGAGAAAGGGTCATTTCTTCATCTGCAAGGAACCTTGGGGACTTGACCACTCATGCTTGAGTGACATAGAGGGGATGAGAGAGGTAGATCAGGGGGAGACTCATTTTGACCTTCCAGATGAGGATTCTTCTAAAGAGCATTAGTAGGCATGTGGGGATGATCGCAGCAATCATGATATGCATAACTATCTAGTGGATAAACTTGAAGAGAAACAAATTATTCCCATGCGAAGAGGAGACCAAAGAGATGAGCTATCAATGGCAATCCAGCATGGTGAGCACATAGAGCAGCTTGAGCAGACATACAGAGATGTTCATAGTAGCCCAGTTATACATCCGTGTTCAATGACTCAGCGTGTGTAGCACACAATGGAGCACAGTATGCATGATGGGTCAGTTTTGGAGAGCCAGCTAGTGGCTCATAATGAGCCCATGAGAAATAGTCCCTAGGGCCAGCCATTGATGAAGGGCATACAGCTGTGCAGGCTGCCAGCAGGGAGGTAGTATTTGCAAACATTGGTCATCAAGAGGCATTGGGACCTAACAAGACAATTTTACAGGAGACGAGTGGAACGGTGGAGCATGGAGTTTTCGATCAGATGAGAGAGGCTCTTTTGGAGATAGTGGTGCATCCACCTTTGGGTCCTCGGTCTACCCATTGACGAGGTGTAGGTAAATGTAGTGGAAGCTAGCAAAGCTACAGTATTTCCAAGCAGTGCATAGACATAGACAAGATGTGTAGCATAGGTTGCCCACTTAGAGGGAGAGAGGTAGGGATTCCTCGACATATCTGGTTGATTAGTTGGGTAGAGCTTCATGAGTTGAGCATGGCATAGCACAATGAACTCGTACCATATACAAGTGCACATGCATCTGATCCTTCCCACAAGATAGATTGGCGGGAGATCATGAGGTGGTATCTTGTTGGTGGCACAATATTCTCAGTCGGGAGCATAGTGCAGCAAGGATCCTTAGGCATGAGGAATACTACATGCTCCAGTTGGCAGTGGGAGATACGCCAATAGCTTTCTAGCATTTTAGGCCTACATCTACATAGTGGGGTTGACCTTAGCCTATGCCAAGGGTTGGAATGCAGAGAAGTAGTGAGTTGGTACGCGGTTGATGGAACGACATTCATAGTCGGAGCTATAGCACAGCAGGAGCCATGGAGCATTGATGCTTGTTCTTGGTGGCATTGGGACCTAGGAGGACTTGTTAATGACAAGTTTAGTCAGAGATTGATTGGTCTACGACCGGAGCATTGAGGGGTCCATTCATGGTGGGTTGACACAGAGGCATAACATCACTCAGTGATTTGTATGAGGTCCAGGCATTGGGTCTCAATCGCATTGGGCCACCGACTGGTCCATAGGTTTGGATTTCTTGACAACAAGCAATCTTGGGGGGGAGGATTTGCAATGTTCCTTTTTCTAGTGTTCCTTATGGCATGGTTAAGATGGACTTTCAAGGTTGGAGGCAATCAGGTCACAAGTGCAGGTTTACTTCATCAGCGGGACTAGGGGATTTTAGAGATGTTTTATGGGGTCTAGAGGAGTTCACTTGTCATATTCATCATCGGAATTGATTCCGCACAACTTGCTTCTCGTTCCATTGCATTGTGATCATTCCCATAAAATAAAGTTATTATTGTGCCTAACTCAATTAATTACGCTTAAGGTGGCATCCCAAGAGGAATACTTGATTGAACACCTTAATCTTATAGATCGTTGGAACTGGAATGAGAAGATCTACAGGATGGGATGGTTACAGGTGATTTTCAATGG
The DNA here is from genome assembly GCA_000404065.3 of Pinus taeda. Classification (NCBI taxonomy): domain Eukaryota; kingdom Viridiplantae; phylum Streptophyta; class Pinopsida; order Pinales; family Pinaceae; genus Pinus; species Pinus taeda. Next base: position 76,450 of record APFE030828503.1, read on the forward strand.
CCTGAGGAGGTATGGTGGCAAATTTACCATTTTCTCACATTAAAAAGATATTTTAATTAAAATAAAGAAAGGTAAATGTGTTCAATGACTAAAATAATAATAAAATAGGAGCTTCTAGAGGGATCCATCATATCTATCAGAAGAGGAGGCCATTAGAAGACATCTTGGATTTGATCTTTCTTCTTGTATGAGAGGTTTGAGAAATCAGTTCTCTACTTTGTTTGTAGCCTCGGGATGGAAACCCTAGGGTGATTCAGTGAGATTGGGCGAAAACCCATCTCCCCTTGGTGAATTCATCTAGAAATCACAAGAGACGCTTAGCAGTGGCATTTCAGTTCAGTTTTCGAGGGCCAACACAACATTGGAGCAGATTCTTGAGGCCAATTTTCCATCTCAGCCATTCGGGTTGTATCAGTATGTAAACCCTTGTTTATCTAATATAATAAAGTTGAGGATTATTTTGTTCATCGTGTTATTGGTATTGCAGTGCTCTATCTATCATGTTTTACTTGGCAATCTTTTGTTAAATGAATGAGCTTTTTTATGTATGCATTTGTTGAGTTAAATTTGCCAAAAAAAATAGTTTGGGATATTACTTTAACTTTTCTAGAAGTCTCTAGAGAAAAATTGAATTTCCTCAATTAATTCATTTTAATTAAAAACTTTTCCAAAGTTAGACATAAGAAATATTTAATTATGGCTAATTAATTTAACTGAGGTGTCTCCAAGTCTTCTCTCGTGAAACCTTTTCTAGGTTTTGGAGATCTAGTGTTCCTTAGCATCTTAAACATCATATAGACTACAACACATGTCCACTACTATCCCAAAAACTAACAAATTGCAGGAGATTTTGACCAAATTTTTGGGCACATTTTCTGAGGTGGACTGCAGTGTTTGACTAGGGTTTGACCGCATTCAAATCTCTCTCATTTGACCAAACATTGTAGGTTGGTTTTGGATTAGGTTGACTGAATCTTTGATTAAGGAGGCTGAATATTCTATGGTATCTTTGACTCTGCATTGACCGAAGTTTTGCTCTAATTTTGGCTCGTTGACCACAGGGTTTGACTACAACAATTGACCAAAAATTGCAGGGTTCATTAACTGAAGCTTCACTGGCTTCTACAGGTATATGTTGAATAGATTTGAATCTCTCTGTAATTTTCCAAATTTTATTTTTGAAGAAAAATTATTTCTGAAATTTGCACACATTCAACCATAAATTTAACAGTGAACACTGAAAATGTAAACTGCAACTGAAAAATAGACAAGATACACAAGCAACAAACTCAGCCTTATTTTATTAATATGAAAGGAGTTCATACAATAAACTGGAAATGGATGAGGTAATGGCCTCAAAAGATTTACAATAATGCTACTATTGGCCTCCAAAGATGAACTGATCAGCTAAAACACCTGTGAATTCTGGATGAATTCACCAAGGGGGGATGGGTATTTGCCCAATCTCACTGAATCACCTGAGGGTGTCTGTCCTGGGGCTACAAATGAAGTAGAGAATTGAGTTCTCAAACCTTTCATACAAGAAGAAAGATCAAATCCAAGATCCTCTAATGGGGGCCTCCTCCTCTTTTTATAGATTTGATGGACCCCTCTAGAAGCTCCTATTTTATTATTATTTTAATCATCAAGCACATTTCCTTCAATTCAAATATATTTTAGTGTGGGAATATGGTAAATTGGCCATCATGCCTCCTCAAGCCACTGAAAATGCCTACTAACCATTCCACCTTGTAGATCTTCTCGTTCTGGTTCAACCAAGCTATTACTCTAACTTGTTCGGTTAAGTATTTCTCTCAAATTGCCACCTTAAGTAATTAGTTTAGGCACAATAATAACCTCATTTTACAGGAATTATCATAATGTAATGGAATGAGAAGAAAGTTGATGATGGAAGATGGTAAGTGAACTCCTCCACAACCCATAAAACATCTCCAAAAGACCTTGGGCCTGTTGATGACATAAACCTACACCTGTGACTTGTCGGCCTCCAACCCTAAAAGTCCATCCTAACTATTCCATAAGGAATACTAGAAAAGCGACATCGCACTCTCTCTAAATTGATTGTTTTTTGTTAGTTGACTTGGACTAGTCAAAGTTTGACTTTGACTGGTTTATGTATGTACTATTTGACTATGTTTCTAATGTTGAACATTGATTCACTATGAAGAAGAAGAACTGATTCTAGGTTTTCCCCCTTTTGGGGTCTTTCCCTAGTCTTTGACCAAAAATCTTTGTCTCATTGTGCTTGCTAATCTTCTATTGTGCATTTACTATTTATTGTTCTATCCATAATTGCTTTGTTGTTATTGGGATGAATGAAATCGTTTAAGTGATTATTACAGCATATAACACTGTAAAAATTAACATGGAATTACAATTGAGGTCAATGTTAGCCTTCGAAGACCAGATACCACCCTTTTGAGACATTGGTCCTGTTGATTGGTGATCAACTCTCTTGGACAAGATGACTACCTCCTACATCAAGATTAAAGAGAAGTTGAATGATGCCTCCAACTTTGTGTTAAGAAATCAAGGGGCAACTAAATTAGGTGATTTCTCTTACTTTGATAACTACCTGCAATGAATTTTTACTTAACTTGATTAGCTTCTTCTTTCACTTGATTATCATTAGTGTTCTTATCATCAAACATCTACTAAACAATAAAACAATGAGACAAAAGGACACAAGATATAGGATATAAGCCCTGGCCAAAACCTCTCCTCTTGAGAGGAAAACCCACAAGAACTTTTCTCTTCTTATAGAACTTCAAATGATGAATTCCAAGACCTAAGATCCTTTTCAAAGACCCCTCCAAGACCAAGTCAACTTCCAACAACTTCGAGCCCCAGCAACATCCAATAGCTTCAACCTTCCTAGCAACTTCTTCTGCAACTTCGACTCCCCAACAGTTTCTTCTACAACTTTGATTACTGCAGAAACTGTAGCTCTTGCACGTGTGGGAAAAGATGGTGATTTCTTCTCTCTTATTCCTTAGCTTTAATTGGTTTTTCTTTCTTCAGAACTTCGAATGCAAAGTAGACTCTTTGGTTCCCTAACTCTTCTTCTTTCTACAATTCGGTTCTATTGTACCAATCTTGCCCTAATCTTCGCACGTGTGAGGAGAAGATAGCCCAAAAACAATACTTAAAGACTTTGCTCCAGAATTGCGGGGGAGCGCTCACCCCACCTTCGAACCCGCTCCCAATCCACGCTCCAGGCAAGAGCGGTTTGGGAGCGGTTCGAGAGCATGCTCCCGATAAAAAAAAATTGCCCTCCCTGCCAAAATTGGGAGCCATATCACTCCCGTTGCTCCCGGAGCGAAAATTACAGCTCGGGAGCGATCAGGGAACAATCGCTCCCAAGCGTTTAATTTTCACTCCGGGAGTGATTCGAGTGACGCTGGGAGTGTTCCGTGCAAAAAAAAAATCACGGACGCGAAAATAAAAATTAAAAAAAATAAAAAATAAAAAAAAAATTAATTTAAAAAAAAAAAATAGTTTTAAAATGTCTTGGGGGCAAAAAAAAAATTCATTGTCACTTGAATGAGTTGAGTAGAAGCTGGAGAGCAAGAGCAAAGGAGCGAGGAGAAGCGAGGAGCAAGGAGAAGCCTGCAAAGAGGTTAGTAACTTAGTAATTTAGTATTTTAAACCTTAGTTAGGTAGTAATTTAGTTTAGTTTAGTTAGTTTAGTTAGCTTAATTTAGTTTAGATTAGTTTATTAACTTTATTTAGTAAAAAAATCATGAATCTAAATTAAATTAACTAATCTAAATAAATTTTCTCATTCATATTCCCATTCCCATTCCCATTAAATTTTGCAGATTCAAAAGCCTACAAATATCAAACATCATGGACCTGGCTATATTTCTTGGCATTTTCCTCTTCTTGGTCCCTTTTATGGTTATTATGGTGCTAGAGAGTAGGAAACGAAGGGGCCAAAATGAAGAGGGGGATGAAGAAGCTGGAGAAAGTGGATTTGATGAAAATCCTGGTGAGGAGCTGGAGGAAGGTGAACATGACTCTCAAAAAACTAAACAAGACCAAACCCCATTGTGGAAATATGTTAACAGGCCTGAAGCAGGGAAAGGGGGTGGAACCACTAAATTTCATTGCCCCCATTGCAACAATAATTACACAGGTTCATACACCCGTGCCAGAAAACACCTCTGCGGGAAAAGGCCATGGGATGGAGATAAACAAATAGGAATCAAAACTTGTCCAGCTGTGTCAGTAGCAGATAGAGCCAAATACATAAGGGAAGAGGAGGAAGCCCAATGCAAATCTAAAAAATCAAGGGGTTTCTTTGAACCAAGCTCACAATCACAAGCACAAAGAACTCCTATAGCATCCTCCCAAGGCAGTGGATATGGAGACACAAGGTCATCAGCTTTAAGGCATAGAACCATATCAGATTTCCTTGATGAGGGGTATAGGAATGATGTGGATTCAAAGGTTTACAAGTTTCTCTATACATGTGGGATACCATTCAATGTTCTTCACTCACCTTATTGGCACGAAATGGTTTCTGCCATAAATGATGCCCCTAAAGGATACAAGAGCCCTGGGTATGACAAGGCAAGAACCGTTGGACTTGATCATAAAAAATCAAAAATATCACATTCTTTGAATAGAATGACAAGTTCTTGGACTGACCATGGGGTGTCCATTGTATCTGATGGATGGACAAATGTAAAAGGCAAGCCATTGATAAGTGTTCTTGGTGTGTCTGTTAGTGGTGCCATCTTTCTAACTGCACATGATTACTCAAACAAGTTCAGGACTGCCATCAACATTGCAGAAGCATTACTTGAAACAATTGACCATATTGGGCCATACAATGTCATCCAAGTCATCACTGATAATGCTGCTAATTGTAAGGCAGCGGGAGCAATTATTGAGGATAAATACCCCAACATATTTTGGTCTGGATGTTTGGTTCACACATTGAACCTTCTGATGCATGATGTTGTCAAGAACAAAAATGCACAATACAAATGGATTGGTGATTTGTACAAGAAAGGCAAACAAATGATAAAATTTATTACAAATCATAGCAATACCCATGGCCTTTTCCGTAGTCACCCGAGATTGGAGTTGTTGAAGATTGCGAAGACCAGATTTGGTAGCTATTACCTCACCTTCAAGCGCCTTTTGAAGGCAAGAGAGTCATTGGCTAGCATGGTATCAAGTCCACATTGGCAGGTATTAAAGGAAAGGGCTACAAATGCAGCTGACAAGTGAGGTTTTGAACTGGTGGAGGAGGCCACTCTTGATGGTCAGTTTTGGACAAGTGTGAGGCAAGTATTGGATTTCACCAAGCCAATTTATCAAATGATTCGGTTTGCAGATACAGATAAACCAGTGATTGGCAAGGTGTATGAGCAGATGGATACCATGTTGAGGCAAATAAAAGATATTGTTCATAACAAAGATCCCGACTTGTACAAACGGGTTCATGATTGTGTGTGTGAACGGTGGAATAAACTTAATCTTCCACTACATTGCTTGGCGTATATCCTTACGCCAAAATACTACTCTACATCTTGGTTTGGCCAACCTGCACCAAGGGGTGGGATTAGGACCAAACCCCATTTAGATGCAGAGGTAACTAGTGGATATTTGCAAGCATTAGAAAAGTTGATACCAGACAGGGAGGAATGTGCAGTTGTGCGCCTTGAAATAGGCAAATACTTCAATGGCACTGGTTTGTTTGGTAACTTCCATGCAATGGAAGACAGAGACAGATTTGATTCTCTCACATCGTGGGAAATATATGGCGGCCAGCGACTTTTGCTAAAATTGGCAAAAAAAGTTCTATCACAGGTTGTAAATACTTCTTCTGCAGAGAGGTGTTGGAGCACCTACAACTTCATACATAATGTGGAAAGAAATAGACTCAATGAAAACCGAGCAAAAATCTTCGTTTATGTGCACTACAACTTGAGGTTGTTGAGTCATTACTGTGATCGGGCTTATGAGGATCCCACATATAAAATTTGGGACAATCACCCAGAGGATGACAATTTGGAGGATGGCACTATACATCTTGAAGAACTAGAAGACAACTTATAAGGGATGAAGATGAAGCAACTGCAGCAGCCATGCCACCTCCACCATCGAGTAGCAATGCTTGAGTTCCGAGTCTTGTTCCTTTGCTGTCGCCACCTCCATCTACACCCTCACGTGGTAGGCATGTGCCTTCTAGCTCTGGTCGTCAGTCTGTGCGGGAGACTCCTAGAAGACCACCACGACCTGCTTATACCCCTGGAGACTCTCGTGGCAACGGCCACATGTAGATTTATAGTTTATTTGTCTTTTCTAGTTTCTATTTGTTTTCATAATTCTTGAGTCTTAAGTCCTTGACTCTTGACTCTTTCATATCATAATGATATTTTTTGTAAACAATATATGACTGTGACAATGAAAATTTGAAGTTTGAAATTGGCAATTATAACTCATTGGTAATGATTGTGAATTATGAATATGATGCTTTGTGAAAGACTAAAGTTGTTTCATTTCATTTTATTACTCATGTTTCATTTTATAACATTTCATTTCATGTTAACAGTTAGAAGAAAGGACTTAGAAATATCTAAGATATTATTTCTTGTAATGGTTAAACTTAGCTTACAAGTACAACTTTGGTGATCAATGATGATAAATGTTATATATTGAATTTTCAATTTTGAAAGTTGAAGTTGAAACTTTAAGATTGAATTTGATGAATCATGATTCACGAGACTCAATATGTTGCAGTTGTAATATGTATTTCACTAACTTGTGGACATGGTTGATGAAAATTATAACTTCTAGATGATTGATGTGATATGGTTCAATGATCAATTTATGTTTTTTTATGTATTTTATATCTAATTCATCATTCTACACGTTTTTGTTGACATATATGTATCAAAAATTAAAAAGTATAAAAAATATATTATATATATATATATATATTTTTAAAAAATTCGCTCTAGGATTCACTCCCAAACTAGGAGCTTCTGAAAATGTCACTCCCGCTCCCAAGTAACATTGCTTTGTTCCTTTCCTCCTTCTAGTCCTCCCTTTCTTCGCTCTTTTAGGTCTCTTTCTCTTCTTTGATCGAACTTCTTGTGATTTTTGTAAGTGATCTTTAAGTGAGGTCGACGTCTTCTCTTATATACAAGCTTCTTTGAAGGTCAAATTGTTGTCCATGAGGCCGACTTGATCTTTTTTGTAGGCTGACTTGTTTGACAAGTTCTTGGAGGGTCTTTATGACACTATTAACTTTTACAAAAAAAATCTTTACAAGATATAACATGACAAAAGGGGTCTTACATGTATAACAATGACTCTTTTGACTTCATAATTGTATGACAAACCTAGAAGCACTCAATGGGTGCTTGACCTACAAATAAATTTATCTTGAGCATGAAATTGTTAGGTTTTTTGTAACATTCGTGATGTTCTAGTCTCGAAACTTTGTGGAGAGGCTAAAACACAAGAGTTCTCCATAACCCAAAAATCGTTTCTGGAAATTCCACCTAGAAGTGCCTCAATTAGATTATTAGCTAATTTTTAAGAGTTTCCTAAGTCTAAACTTAGAAAAATTGGTTAATTAATCAATATTAATCCAAAAAGATGAGAATTATCTAGAAACTCGCATGGGTCGACTAGGAAATAATTTCACCCATTGATTAAGATTTAATCTTGGCCATTGGAGCCCCAACTAGAGATTATAAGAAGATGTCAATGGGTAGATGGAAAACACACCAGTGCAGATACTCAGTGATCTGGGCAGTTCGATTTTCTTAGTGCAGGTGATTCAGTAGGAGAAATCAAGTCAGTAGATCGAGTAGCAGGCAGCAGAGGGGCAGTAGAGAAGTATTATGGAGGAGATTCGACTTCTAGAGAGTCAGAAAGAGGAGGTCGAAATTATTCTCCAGGAGGTCGCACAGAGGAAGCATAGAGCCTCAACCAAGCAATTTGATTCAGCTGAAAAGAAACTTGTTTTCAGTTCTAGAAGCCAGCAGTATTTTCAATGTCGAAAATGTTGAAATTTCTAAGTCTAAGCGTTAGAAATTTTATCTGTATTCTTCTAGTTTATTTCTCCTACTTGTTAATTACAAACAAGTTATTTAAACATATAAACATTGAAATAAACACAATACAGTCTCAACCATTTACAGGTCAACAGCTGAAAGAAATAGAAAACACACAAGTGACACCGTTATTTTTGGACAACTTGTCCTTGAAAAAAACCCAACTTTTGAAAACCGGTGCAGCAATTTTGAGGGTTATTTATTATGCAATATATCCCTGAATACAATTAGGTGCCAAACTGGCTCACCCGACAGAGAAAAATAACCGGCAGTAAAACCTCTCTATTCAGAAGTGGATATTCAGAAAATTTGCCCCATGAAACCCTCTCCAGCACCACTGAAGCACTGCATCAGCCCTCCTAGCCTCTGCGTTAGCCTCAAAACCCTTTGCGTCAGCCCTCTGAGGCACAGCGAGTTGATTTGGGGTAGCATCAAATGTGCTCTAGCCATGAAAATTGGTGGAGAGGCTAAAGAACATGAGATCTCCAACACTCAAAAATGGTTTGGGCAGATTCTAACTGGTTTGGGAGATATTAAATAATTAATATTTTTAATGGAGTTCCTAAATCTAAACTTAGAAAAAATAAAATATTAATGGGTATTAATATAAAACTGGTTTAGAAGGTTCCAAAAGTCATGGATCAAGCCAAATCTAACCTTACTCATTGATTAGAGATTTAACCTCGGTCATTGAAGGACCAATAGGAAAAGTATAAGAGGCTTGAGGGTCAGTGGGAGAACACACTAAGGGAGACCAGTCAGTTCGATTTCTGGAGCAGGGTTAGCTGAGAAATTCGGACTAATGGTCTAGAGAGCAGCAAGGTGCAGCAGGTACAGAACAAAGAGTCAGGATCAGCACCAAAAGACCAGTGCAGAGGTTGGAGAGGTAGACGCAGAGGCAGCAGACTGTGCAATCACTCGAAGGCCTACGTGGGTGACGCAAAGAGGCAGGAGCTGACGCAGTAGGTCTGGGAGTTGTGTAGAGGTCAGTAAGCCTGACGTTGAGATCAAGAGAAGGGATGGAGAATTTGTTCTCTGTTGGGTAAGCCAGTTTGGCACCCAGTTGTACTGAAGAATTGCTGAATAATAAAATCCTCCTCTATTGCACCAGTTTTCCTGCATTGGGTTTTTCTAGGGACATTCGTCCAAAATATCTGTGTTGATGTGTTGATTCTTGTGCATGTGTTTGTTTCTGTATTATGGTATGATATCCACAACAGAATTTATTTTAATGTTTACTGAAGGGTTTTCGTAAATAACTTATTGGCAAACAAGTAGGTAAAATAAATTAGTTGTTGCAGCGATAGAATTTTCACATGGTATCAGAGGAAGTAATCAGAGACAGGAAGGGAAAATCAATTATGAGTCGAGAACATGATGCAGAGGCATCTACATCCGAAGACTCGCACAGATTTTCAGAAAATTGCACAAGAGATAGAAACTTTGATTTCTCTATGCTGCTTCCAGGCTAGAAGAAGAAGTGGCTTGTGTGACTAGCTCTGCATCATCAGAGGTATGGTATATAGACAGTGGAGCCTCTTAGCATATGATGGGAATCCAAGAATGTTTCTCAAATTATCAGGAGGAGAGGATGAACTTTCACAACAGCATGGGGAACAGGGAAAACTGTACTCTAGTAGGGAGGGGTACCATAGTTTTTCAAACAAAAACAGGAGAGCAATTTCGTGCTACCAATGTGCTGCATGTACCGGGATTGAGGATGAATTTACTTTCTGTGTCGCAACTTCAAGGCAAAGGCTATGACGTTTTCTTCATCAAGGAGAAAGTATACATCAAACACCCGAGCTAGACAAAGAAAGTGCAGATCGGGATCAAAAGTAACATGTTGTACAAACTACAACTAGAATCACCAATGGCACTAATAGGCAGTCATGGAGACAAGGATTTGAACGAACTATGGCATAGAAGAATGGGACATTTGCACCATGGGGCTCTGAGAATTCTCAGAAACACTGTAATAAGAGTTCCGGATCTTAGTATGGAACGAGATGATGTATCCAAAGGATGTGCTTTGGGAAAATACACTAAAGCAGCATTTCCTAGAAGTAAAAACAAGGCTAAGAGTGTATTAGGATTGATACACTCAGATATTTGCGAACCTATGTCCACTAAATCTCTTAGTGGTGTCGAGTACTTCCTCACCTTCATTGATGGCCACTCAAGGAAAACTTGGATTTATTTTCTGAAAACCAAGGACGAGGTTTTCTGTCGATTCAAAGAGTTCAAGGCTTTGGTGGAGAATCTGACTAGGAAGAAAATAAAAGTTTTACGCTCGGATAATGGTGGAGAGTATGTCGATAAGGACTTCACTTATTTTTGCGCCAAGGAGGACATCAGAAGAGAGTGGACAGCTCCTTACAATTCGGAGCAGAATGGAGTAACAAAAAGGAAGAACAGGACTATTGTAGAAGCAGCGAGGGCCATGATGTATGATCAGGATATGCCAAAATTCCTGTGGGCAGAAGCATGCAACACAGCAGTCTATGTTCAAAATAGAACTCCTCATTGGGCATTGGGTAAGATCACTCTAGAGAAAGTATTCACAGGGAAGACGCCTGAAGTCTGTCATTTCAAGATATTTGGGAGCTTAGCATATTTTCGCATACTCGAGGAAAAGAGGAAGAAGCTGGATCAAACTGCAGAGAAGGATATCTAGTGGGATATAGTGAAAATGCTAAGGCACACGGAATCTATCTTCTAGGGAGTAGGAAAGTAGTAGTTTGACGAGATGTGAAGTACATGGAGGACAGGGCTTTCAGAAAATCTTGAGAAATGCCTTCCGAGGAGCAGTCAAAAGAGGAGTCGTTGGTCAAACCTCTTCAACCAACAAAAGTAAAGAATTCTTCCTTAGATCAGGAAGAATCACAGGATGAGGAGGAGCTAACAAAAGCCCCTGTTGGCAAAGGAAGAACGAGCAGGGAACTTTGTCAGATTCTGCGAGATGCAAAGGACTTCATCAATGTGCTAAGGAACAATAAGAGGGATCGAAAACATCCAAATAGATATCATGCATTAGTACCTCAGGATGGGGAGCCTGCTAGTTTTCAAGAGGCAACTCAACATCAAGTTTCGCTGGATGTGATGGTACAGAAGTACAACTCCATAACTGAATGATGTTTGGGAGGTAGTGCCAAGGCCTCAAGACAGATTAGTGGTACGTTCAAGATGGATCTACAAGATTAAATACGCTGCAGGCGGCAGTGTTGAGAAATACGAAGCCAGGTTTGTGGCTAAGAGGTATGCTCAGAAGGAAGGAATTGACTATGAAGAGACATTCACCCCAGTAGCCAGGTATACATCTATTAGAACCGTGATATCTCTTGTAGCACAAATGGAGTGGGAGATTCATTAGATGTATGTCAAAATGACATTTCTGAACGAGGTGATAGAAGAAGAGGTATACATTGAACAACCAAATGGCTTTGAAACACATGAGAAGAAGTCTCATGTATGCAGATTGAAGAAAACCTTGTATGGGCTAAAACGGGAAATGTTGATTTGGGGTAGCATCAAATGTGCTCTAGCCATGAAAATTGGTGGAAAGGCTAAAGCACATGAGATCTCTAAGACCCATAAATGGTTTGGGCAGATTCTAACCGATTTGGGAGATATTAAAATAATTAATATTTTTAATGGAGTTCTTAAGTCTAAACTTAGGAAAAATAAAATATTAATGGGTATTTAATATAAAACTGGATTAGAAAGTTCCAAAAGTCATGGATCAAACCAAATCTAATATTAGCCATTGATTAGAGATTTAATCTCGGTCATTGAAGGACCAACATGAAAAGTATAAAAAGAGGCTTGACAATCAGTTGGAGAACACACTGAGGGAGACTAGTCAATTCGATTTCTAGAGCGGGGTTAGCTGAGAAATTCGAACTAGTGGTCTGGAGAGCAGCAGGAGGCAGTGAATACGGAACAGAGAGTCAAGATCAACACCAGAATACCAATGCAGAGGTTGGAGAGGCAGACGCAAAGCCTCTCAGGCTGACGCAGAGGCAACAGACTGTGCAACCACTGGAAGGCCTATGTGGGTGACGCAGAGAGGTAGGAGCTGATGCAATAGGTCTGGGAGTTGTGTAGAGGCCAGTAAGCCTGACGCTGAGATCGAGAAAAGTTCTAGAGAATTTGTTCTTTGTTAGGTGAGAGGATGTTGAAGGGGGTTCGATTTTGAGTTTTACATTAACCATAAACGTTGAAAAAGCCTTTGTTGGCAAAGCAAACCATTTACCAGAATGAAACCCGAAAAAAATCCTTGTCTATCATATAGTCCATGAGTTGACACAAGTAACACAGTGTTGTTGATGACTTTCTTCCATACGAATCCTGGGCGGATCCCAACGGATCGGATCCAACTCCGTACCCAATCCGGGGATCTGCCGATTCAACACCCAGGCCTCACGGATCTGGTAACAAACTTGAAAGGCTGATTCACTGTGAGTGTTGAAGTGGGTTTAAAGGCTGACGTACAATGTATTTGATTGGTCAAATACCTTGTGAGCAGCTGATTTAAGGAGGCAAAGGGCCTGCCAGGTGTCAAGGACAACAAGAACTGAAAGGGCTTATCGAGAAGTGCTACATCAGCAAGTTGTGTATTTGTTCTTGTCTTGTCATTGTGCAGATTGCAGATCTGAAGTAGCAGACTGCAAGCCCTAGTTTGTATACTATGTATACTAGTTGTACTAGTGATCGAGGGCCAAGATCTCTGGTACGGGAACCCCATGATTCTTTTATTGATGGAGTAATATAATAATCAAGCTTTGGGCCCCAATCTCTGTGTACTAATTGATTTCAACACTGAATATTTCCGCTGTGGAAAGTGCTAGAAAGTTGAGGGTTTCTACTATCTAGTGTGTCAGTGTGTGTGATTAACCTCAGACCAGATCTGGGGCCCAGAGGAAAATTCAGCAACACAGCATATAATTTTAATCTTCAATCCTTTAGAAAGTCGTATCAGAAATGGAGAACTGTTAAATCTGAAAAGCAAAGGTAACAGCAGTTTGACTAGAACAGAGTTGAGTAAGCATAAATGTCGAATGAAATCCCAAATCCCATCACAGGGATATGCAACTGCAGCAATAGCTTGTAATTACATGATGCAGATAACATAGATAACCTGAAAATAATTGTAAACATGCAATCAGCAGAATTATCACTGCAAAATGAACCATAAAATTTGACACCAATGTTGGAGGTAAAATACCATTAACCTACCACATGCAATCTGATCAGTCATCATGGAGGACAATACCCCTTGCAAATTCATTACATTGCTGTGACTTTGTACCATATGAAGCACCAAAAGATATGTATGCATGGTGAAAACAATGATGCAATCCATAGAGGATCAAAATGGGAAAGCTAATGAATTAAACTTGTTATAGTGATAGGTTTATTATAACAACGAACCTGCTATGGACATACTCTGATAGAACTGCAGCTGCTGCTTCACGTTGAAACCTCTGACCTCGATTCAAGGATTGCCACAAGAGCATGCAGATTGTTTCAACCTACAAAAGAAGTGTTGATAGGTACCATGAAAAATGTTATATATATAAAAAACAGAGCATTCTAGCACGTATACAGATTATGCACTCTGGCTCCCTTTCTTTCTCCTAGAAAAGTTATCTGACCTTTTAGTATTTTTTTCACGCAATAATTCAAACATACCTCCTTGGGTCGTTTTGTAGCCACACACTTTGCTAATCCTCCAATACTATCTGACCACTTTTCACTTACTAAAAGCTGCTCTCCATCTTTAGCTATGACCTATTCAACAAAGAATCTTATATCAATTACCTCAATAAATTCCTAGCAATCCAAACAATGGTCTTTGCAAGCACCGCTCTGTGCTTTTGATCACCACATTGCAATGGAGGTTCCGTGCAGTTAAGGAGAAGCATCTTCAACATACACAAACATTGAGACAACAGCCAGAGAAGACAATAACAAATTTGAACACAGAATATCAATCCCCCATTCATTGATTCTCAACAAGTAATTTACAAGGAAGGGTACTTGCCTGACAAACAAGAAAAGTTCACATAATATGCACTATTTAACATATTTGCCTCTTTTTCAAACACCTTAAAAGTTAAAACATATAAAGGCTTAAGACCTTGTAATATAGCTCTTCACACAGGCAAATAGTTTTCAATAACACACAAACAGGATGCATATTTTTAATTCCACTGCAGTTTAAAAAGAATACCTTCCCCATTTCATGATCCTTTATACATTCACAAAATGCCTGAAAAGTATGCAGTAGAGTTCTGCACAATGTAAAAGGAAATAAGCCATCGCAAAAAATTTAAGTATGGAATAGGACAGACAATTAAATCATTGGATTGTGTAAAGTTATTTATACAGATTATTTTCAGATTTACCTTAGAGGTTGGTGCACACCTATAACCGCCAGTCCATGACAACTTCCAAATTGTAGTATTAATGCAGAAAACACTGCAGCATACCTTTGTTCAACAGCTCTTCTACTAATTTTACCACCTCCCCTGTATTTTTTGATAGTATTTGAAACAAGAGCTCAGGCATATGACATCAATTGGAATCTTTACTTCAAGTATATTAATATCCTTTCAACATCTCACCTAAATATAGCTGAGAGAGCAAGAGTAGCTGCTTGAGGCATTTCACTGACGACCGATGGCATTGTCATATGATCTGTGTTATCTCCCTTTTCCGAATCTTCTTTGTGGGATGGCACTTCATTAAGCACAGAAATGACGTGGTCCAGGAACATAATTGAAAGAATATCATGCTGGGAAAATGCCTGAAATAAGATATGTGATCAACACCAATTAGAAAACCAACTTGTAATACCAGGGCAAATATTTTAACTATGCTGCTACTGCCTCCAATTACGCCAGAATTACTATACATTTGATTTCTTCATACTGAAAAGGATCCTCTTATGTTCTAACTTGTGATATCATATATTGTAACTTATGGTTCCTATTGTACTTTAAGAAACCAATTTCCTGGCTATAGAGAAATTGTGCTTAAGACATTAATAAATATTATTTACTGTCACTTGTTTGTCACTTAGATATATGTTGTGTTCTCAAATGAAGGACCTGGAGACTTGGTCTTTTACTCTTAATACATGTATGATCAGAACATCTCAGAATGCCATTTGTTGCTAGATACAAATGATGAATGAAGAATGCTTGAAGGGGGAATTAAAAATAATATGCTGATCTTTCACAAAAACTACCATCTGTAACTTAGAAGAATTATGAAATGAGAACTGAATCATAGACAATATGCTGCTCAACACAGAAACTACTATCTGTGACTCTTGGATAAGTTAAAGATAATATGAGTATCTCTCATAGAAACTATTATCTATAACTTAGAAAGGAAGGTGGAAACTTCAAGTATAGGAGCGCTCTTTTAAGGAATTTTAACTTTATCTACATAAGCAAATAAATACCTGCAGCTTCATTACTACACTTGAAAAAAGAAAGCATAAGATGACACATAACAGAGAGGGTTACAAAATTATACCCAACAATTCATGGAAACTTCTGATTCTTTCATTAATCAACAATTATATCAAGAATACAATAGCCGAGTCTCTGGGTTCTCCAAAGTTCGAACCCTTTCTCTATAAATTTTCCTCTTTTTATACATTGTGAAACAGTTGCTAATCTCTAAAACTATCTAACCACTAAAATTGTTTCTCTAACTATCTGAAGTAAGAATTATTACAAAATATTACACAGAGGGTAAAGACATTTCAAAGAGCATAAAATAACAAGAACATAACTGAATTTGGAAGAGGCTTGCTCTGTTAATCCGTTGCCGAGTTCCTCTATAAACGCTTTAATAATAATTAATCCGCTTTTACCATAATGAACTATGCTTGACTTGTAAACCTAGGCTTACACATGTATCGGATGCATTTTAATTGGCCAAAACACCAAGAAACCCGACCAATTGCCTTTTCTTCAAATTCAGCGTTAACAATGATTTTTCCACTTACACAGCAAAATCAACACAAGACACGCCAAGCGGAACTGAAAGGAATTAACTCTGTTTAATAAATCTATCGGAGCCGCCTTTTCAATAGCCTTCTGACTTCCCATCGCAAATCGCAATCGGCCCTTATCATTGTAATGTTGGACTTACGCATAAATCCTCCATATTTGCGCTTTTCTATTATATACCTTTTATAATGAAAATATGCCATAAACATGCTTTTTCCGCTTTTAATATAGTCTCCGGAACACTATCGAGGCATATGTTTCCTGTGATAGATTCCCACCGTAGATATGCACTTAGCAAATCAGACCAGTGTTGCTAAAATCGCGATAAAATCAGAAAATCGCAATTTCCGAAATGCAACGATAAAATCATGCGATAAATACAATTTTTTTCGGCGATTTTTTGGAAAAAATCGCAATTTTTTGAAATAATCACGATTTTTTCCTGTCAGACCAAGCAGTAACTCCTCAAAACAATTCGTTGATTTCATTTAGGTTGGTGTTTATTATATACATAAGGGAGAGACTGTTCATTTCATCTCCCGATGACTATTCATATTCTCTATTATTTGTTTACATCAATTTCAGTTATTCACCCAATCCTAATGATTAGGTGTCAACATTCCCCCCCTTAATCTGAAGGGATGTTAGTGAGTCCAAGCATCATTCTGAATCTTTCAAGCTTTTCTCTTCCAAGCGCTTTGGTGAAGATGTCTGCAATTTGCTCGTTCGTGGAACAATGGCGGAGATGGATTGTTTTGGCCTCAACATGATGTCAAATCAGATGATATTTAGTATTGATGTGCTTCGTTCGATCAAAGAACTATGGATTCTTGGCCAACTTTATTGCAGAGGTATTGTCAATCATGAGTGGAGTTGATTGTACTTGTTTTACCTCCATATCTTCAAGAATTTTTCTGAGCCACACAATTTCTTTTGTTGCCTCAACTACTACCACATATTCTGCTTATGTTGTGGAATCTACTAAAACTGATTGTTTGCGTGATCTCCAGGAGACAGTTCTTGATCCAAGACTCAGCATATCCTAAAGTAGATACCCCAGTTTCTTTGTCTCCGTCGAATTCTAAATCAGAGTATCCAATCAAGCTGAAGTCGTCCACCTCTGTATACTTGATTCCAAAGTCTTGAGTTCCCTTCAAGTATCTTAGAACTCTTTTTGCAGCAGACCAATGTCCCTCACAAGGCTTTTGCATAAACCTGGAGAGGATTCCAACAGCAAACGAAATGTATGGTCTAGTAGTAGTTAGGTAGTTGAAACTTCCTACAAGTTGTCTATACTTTGTTGCATCCTCAAAATCTTTTCCTTTAATAGATGTGAGCTTTAAGTTTTGTTCCATTGGAGTAGTAAGAGGATTGCATTCTGTCATGCCAAACCTATTCAATAGATCTCCAATGTACTTCTTTTGGGAAAGAAATATGGACTTTGGATGTTGAGTTGCTTCAATACCAAGATAGTAATGAACATAGCCCAAATCAATCATTTCAAAACCTTTCCCCAATTCCTTCTTTATGGATACAATGTAGCTTTCACTGTTCCCTATCATCAAAAGATCATCTACATATACCACAAGATATACAATTGTTTTGCCAACTTTCTTGACAAATAAAGTTGCATTATCAAGGTCAAAATGTTTGAAATTGAGTTTCAGAAGATGCTTAGTTAGTTTTTCATACCAGGCTCGCGGTGCTTGTTTGAGGCCATACAAGGATTTCATAAGTTTGCATACTTTATGTTCATGTCCTTTCACAGCAAATCCTTCAGGCAGGGACATACAAACATTCTCTTTTAGATCTCCATTCAAGAAAGCAGTTTTTACATCCATTAGATGGACTTTCCAATCGTTCTGAGCTGCTAGGGCAAAGAATGTCCGGATGGTAGCCTATTTTGCTGTGGGGGCGAAAGTCTCCTCATAATCGACCCCTTCCTTCTGTGCAAAACCTTTTGCCACAAGCCTGGCTTTGTGCTTGTCAAGTGAGCCATCAGCTTTATACTTGTTCTTGTAGACCCACTTGCAGCCAATTGGTTTGGTTCCAAATGGAGGATCAACCAACTTCCAAGTGTCGTTCTTTATGAGGGCATCATACTCCTTTTCCATCGCTTCTTTCCATTCATCATGAGAAGCAACTTCTTTAAAGGAAGTTGGTTCAAAATCTGTAGACAAATTCAATTCACAATCATAAGAAACATCCATATCAACAGGGGAATTAGAGTCATCTACATCACTCCATTTTGCCGGTTTGAATTTCTAGTTCCTATCTTTCCAACCTCATCAGGATGAACACTTTCAAGTGTCTTTGTCAACCACCTTGGAGGACCTTTCTCAAATGGTCCAAGCTGCTCCGTTGATTGAGTTGGGGCTAAATCAAGATTGAGTCTCCCTGTTCTATCAATCACATCACTTAAAGCATCATCCGTTGTTGGAGTTTCATGTGGGGGAGAGAGTACTTCAAAAGAAGATTCCACATGTTGATCTAGTATAGGAATCCCCCCTTCAAGATGTGGAATTTGATTAGCAAATTCTTGAAATGATTTTTCCTTTGCGAATCTATCCAAGTGATCAAGTTGTCGTTCAACAACATTGTCAATTTTGGATGATTCAAGAAAGATTACATCTCTAGATACAACAAACTTTTTATTGACTTCATCATAGAGACGTTATGCTTTGGAGGTGTTTGAATACCCCAAAAAGATACACTTACGACTTCTTGCACCAAGTTTATTTCTATGTACCTTTGGTATCAAGGCATAATAGGTGGAACCAAAGACCCTGAGATGCTTTACCGAAGGAATGTGTCCATACCACATTTCATAGGGAGTCTTGTCTCTGATAGCATTAGAT